>PITA01005859.1:80692-106186 GCA_004023965.1 Spilogale gracilis
TCTCTCTCTTTCTTTCTTTCTCCATCCCTACCTCACCCCTCTTCCTTCCGTTTTCCCTCTTTCCCGCCCTCTCTCTTCCTTCCTTCCTCTTTCTTTCTTCCTTCCTCCATCCCTTCCCTCCTTCCCTTCCTTCCTTCCCTCCCTCTCTCCCTCTCTCTCTCTTCCCTCCCTTCCCTTGACTTCCCTTCCCCTGCCTTCCTCCTCCTTCTTTCTTTCTCCCTTTCCCTCCCTCCTTTACTCCTTTACTTTTTTCTTTTTTTTTTCCTTTCATATCAATAGTAATGGGTATGAAGTGGTATCTCACTATGGTTTTGATTTGCATTTCACTAATGAAATGATGTTGAAAATATTCTGAAGTGATTATTGTCCATTTTTATGCCTGCTTTGGATAAATGCATATTCAAATATTTTGCCCATTTTTCAGTTGGGTTATTTTTCTATTATTATTGGGCTATAACAGTTTTTCTGTGTTTTCTGGATACAAGTCCCTAATCATATATATGACTTGCAAATATTTTCTTCCATCCTGTGTGATGTCTTTATATTTTTCTTGATGGTCTCTGAAGCACAGATTTTTTTAATTTTGATGAAGTCTCATCTATCTATTTTTTCTTGTGTTGCTTGTGTTTTTGATGTTGTATCCAAGAAACCATTGCCTGATCCAAAGATATAAAGATTTATGATTTTGTTTTCTTCTAACAATTTTATAGTTTTATCTTTTTCCATTTAGGTCTCTAACCCATTTAGTTTAATTAACTCCATGAGTTAGTTTTTGCATATGGTGTGAGGTAGGAGTCTACCTTTCTCCTTTTATGTATAAATAACCAGTGGCCCACCACCAATGATTGAAAGACAGTTCTTTCCCACATTAAATTTTCTGGTACCCTTATTGAAAATCAATCTGTGGTAAATGTGAGGATTTATTTCTGTTCCATTCATCTGTATGTCTGTTTTTTTTGCCAGTACCACACTGCCTTGAACTGTGCCTTTGTCATAGTTTTGAAATGAAGAGTGAACACTCCAACTTTGTTTTTCATTTTCAAGATTTTTTTCCCAGGTCCCTTGCATTTCCACATCAATTTTAGGAGTAGCTTGTCAATTTCTGCTAATTAGTTAGTTGGGATTTTGATGGAAATTGTGTTGAATCTGCAGATCAGTTTGGTAGTATTGCCATTTTAGCAATGTTGTCTTTTTTTCATATACTTTAATTTATTGCAAAATGTATTTTGTAGTTTATTTTTTCTTTTTCTTACTTTTTTATTTTATTTTTTATTACATTATTTTATTTTATCAGTGTTCCAAGATTCACTGTTTATGCCCCACACCCAGTGCTCCATGCAATACGTGCCCTTTTCAGTGTGCAAGTCTTAAATTCCTCTGGCCAATTTTGTACTTGATTATTTTACTTTTTGATGATATTGTAAATAGATTTATTTCTCAATTTTACTTTTGTACTTTTATTTACTACTTCATGAAAATAAAATAATTGGTTTTCCTTCAATCATGCTAAATTCATGTATTAGTGCCAAGAAAAGTTTTTAGGGCATGATGTGGATTTATTGGGAATTTTCTGTATAGATCATGCTATCTTCCTCTGTAATCTGGATGGCTTTCATGTCAATTTTTGCCTGAATTCTTTAGGTAGAACCCCCAGTACTAGTTGAATAGAAGCAGCAAGAGCAGACATTCTTGCCTTGTTCCTGATCTAAGGAGCAAAGCATTGATTTTCTCACCATTAAGTGTTAAATTTGCTGTGATCTTTTCATAGATGCCTTTTATCAAGATTGAAGAAATTTCTTTGAATTAATTGTTTGTTGAATGTTTTTATCCAAAAAGAGTGTTGCTTTTCTGTATCTATTGAAATGATCTGTATTCTTTGTCTTTTTTTTACTGATATGGTATATTACTTTAATTGATTTTCAGATGTCAATCAAACTTGCATACCTGAGATAAATTTCAATCAGTCATGGTATATAATCCATTTTATATGTTGCTATATTTGTTTTGCTAGTATTTTGTTGAGGAATTTTTTTGGTCTATTTTCATTAAAGTATGTATGTGTATGCATGTAATTTTCCTATAGCTTGTTCAGTTTTTGTTTCAGGATAATATTAGCCTCATATAATGAGGGAATAATTTATATATGAGTTGGTCTCATGTATGTATATGTTTAATAGGGTTTCTTTTGTATTTAGTTGAGAGTAGAAAGAAGAAATATGCATTTATTATACCTTTTATATTTTGATATTTGCCTTTACTGGTTTTTCCATATGGACTAGACGAACTTCCTTTAATATGTCTTGTAAGGTCTATTAGCAACACATTCTCTCTCTTTGTTTATCTGGGAATGTTTTTTAAATTTACATTTAAAAAAAGATATATTTATTTATTGTAGAGAGTGGGGAGAGGCATAGGGAGAGGGAGAGAGAAGCTCAAGCTTACTCCCTGCTGAGCATGGAGCCTGAGATTACGACCTGAGCCAAAAACAAAAGTCAGAATCTTAACTGACTGCACCACCCAGGCACCCCAGTTCATTTATATTTTTGAAAAACTGTTGGAAAAATAATTATTTGATGAATAATTTTGTTTAGATGTATGTATGTAAGATTCTTGATTGGCAGTTTTTTTTTTTCCAAAAAATTTCAAAGCTTTTTAATATAATAGTTCATGCTTTCTGGCCTGCATTGTTTTTGATGAGAAATCAGCCAGTCTTATTGGTGTTCCCTTTTTGTTCCAAGTTGTTTTCTTCTGATTTAAAGATTTTCTTTTTGTCTTTGGTTCTCAGCATTTTGATTAAGGTATGTCTGGGTGTGGATCTCTTTAGATTGATCCTAGTTGGAGCTCATTGAGCTTCTTGGGTGTATAATGTTTTCATCAAATTTGGGAAATTTTTAGCCATTTTTTGTTTAAATATTTTTGTGCTCCTTTCTCTCCTCTTCCCTGGTACACTCATTATGCCTATGTTGTTGTAATTAATGGTATCACATTTTTTCTGAGTCTTTTTATTTTTCTTCATTCTTTTTTCTGTTTTTCAGACTGTGTAATTTCTTATCAATTTATCTTCAGATTCACTCATTCTTTCTTCTTCTCTTCAAGTTTACTTTTTAGCCTCTCTAGTGAATGTTTTATTTTAATTATTGTACTTGTCAGCTCCAGAAGTTTCATTTGGTCTTTTAAAAGTAATTTCTTTCCCTTTATTGATCGTCTCTATTTGGCAAGACCTTTTCATCATTCTTTCCTGTAATTCATTAAGCATAGTTTCCTTTAGTTTTCCAAACATACTTATAAGGTTATTTTGAAATCTTTATCCATTAGGTCTGACATCTGGATACTCTCAGTTTTTTTTATTGTCTACTCTTTTTCTTGTGTTTGAGTCACATTTTCATGTTTCTTTGCATCTGTCATAATTTTTGTTGAGAACTGGACATTTTAGATAATGTATTGTAAGCAATTTGGGGTACAGACTCCCTCACCACCCCTCTGCAGTGCTTACTGTTATTTCTTATTTATTTGTTTAATGACTTTTCTGGTCTGACTCGTGAAGTGAAGTGTCTCGTCCCCCTCCCCTTGAATTTTATATTCAGAAGTTGTCACCTCGGCACATGTAGTCTCAGCATAGGATTACATTGGTTTTAGCGGAATACTCTTTGATTTTCCCTAATTTCTCTGTTAAATGGTCTGCCTTGAATGATATCATATCCGGGTGTTAAGCTCCATTAATTGCCTGGTTTTCCTGTATTGTTTTCAGCAATACCTCTGGGCATGAATGGCCTCATAATCTGATCCAACTAAATTGGTTCCCCTTTTCAGGGGTAGTTTTCTGAGGCCCATCTTTGTGGTTTGTTCTGACCCCAAGAAGGGATCTATTTAGTTTTCTCTTTCTTTGGTTCTCTCTGATAAGTAAGCTGGCCTCCAGTTTATTTTTGTTTTCCTTTCATATAGCTACTATCCTCCTATTAATTGCCTACCAGTAAATCTCCACTATTTTTTTAAATTAACACATAATGTATTATTTGTTTCAGGGGTACAGGTCTGTGATTTATCAGTCTTAACACAATTCACAGCACTCATCATATGAGTGCTTCCCTATAATCATCCGTCTTGTTTCTCAAATTCCTCATAAGAGAGAGATCATATGATACTTCACTTTCTCTGATTGACTTATTTCACTTAACGTAACACCCTGTAGTTCCATCCATATTGTTGCAAATGGCAAGATTTCAGTTTTTTGATGGCTGCATAATATTACATTTTGTGTGTGTGTGTGTGTGTGTGTGTGTGTGTGTAACACATCTTCTTTTTCCATTCATCCGTTGATATTTTTGAGTGCATCCTTAGCCCTGAACTTCCCCATACTCTTTCCAGATACGGCCAATTCCTTTGGGGGAATTCTTGATCTTTCCATTCTTGTTGACTCCTTCTGTCTGTGAGGCAGGAGCTGTAGGCAGGGACGGTGGAAGGTTCTCCAAATGATGCCCCTGCTTTATACACAGGACACTTGGTGGGAGTGGTAGCTTCTGGTTTTGTTTTTGTTTGCCTTTCCCAGTATCAAATCCTATGAGCAGGATGGGACAAGAGTAGCTGGGATCTCTATTCCTGGCCTCTCATACCTGGAGTAAAGCCTTTGTTCTATGAGTCAGAGCTGGGGGGAAGAAACCAGCTCTATACCTGTAACATTTCTTGCCCGAAATGGAGACTTTGCAACACCGAGCTGGAGGTGGAGGTAGGTGTGGGGGAGGGCTGGTAATGAGAAATACTGTTGGCCTGCCCCTTCTGGAGCGATACTGTAGCCCCGGGCTGGGGACTGGGTGGGTAGGGAGCTCTCTGTTCTTGGAAGCACCCACTGGGAGGAAAGCTTCTATCCTGCTGATCTCAGGGGTGCCTCAGTGATGGGTGATTGGTGGAGGGAATGGGTTGTGGCCCAAACGCCACAGACTTGTGCTGTTCTTACTGAGATTTAATAGATTGTATTGAGTAAATATTTCTTCCTTTGCTATATATCCTTCGGATAATTTGCAGAAACTTTAAATGGTTGTTCTTAATAATGATTTTTACCAGCGATGATCGTTTCACTGAGGGGTGAATCCACGGAGCTACTCACGTTGTCATTCTGAAAGTTGCCAGACCGCCCTCCCGCACCCGTCCCAACCACACACACACACATCAGATGACTTTTAAGTTCATTTTTCTATGTGAAGGCAGCCAGGCACAAACACTGTATTTTATGGAATTACGTTTATATAGCCTTCCCAAACAGGCAAAAATACAGAGTTGGAAAACAGATTAATGACTGATAGTGGTTAAGAACTGAGGGAGAGATTGATTACAAAGGGGCGACACACAGGAATTTTGGGGTGATTGCACTGTTCTGTATGGTCCTGTGCTGGTCAGTACAGAACTTTATACCATTCTGTAGTATGAAGAGTATGTAAATTAATAAAAAATCAACCAGGATATCCAGAAGACCAAAGATGCGATCTTGACTGTGACACCCGAATGGGAAACCACCCTGGAAGGAAGAGGAAAGGAAGGAGCTGACCTGAGTGACTCTGGAAACCAGTTTTTTAACTAGGTACTGTAAGGCTAAAGACAAAAACGATGACACACAATGCATTGTGACTGGTAACTTTGTTTTTCAAGTGGGCGTGGGTTAGCGATTCTGAAACTATTTTACATGTATGATAGAGTTGAACAGATAGGCGGATCTACTGTAGCTAATGAAAGCCAGGTTTCTTTTGTTGTCAAAGTATTTAGAATGAGCATAGTAATAATAGAATGAGCCCTGTGGTGCTAGATTGGAGGCAGAGATATCAATACCAACCATGTGTTTTTTTTTAAATATATACAGATAGATACAGAAGTGAATATGTGCATTCATTAGAAGGTATTCATATATACGAGGTTCCTAAGAGCAATGATCTATAGTAGTCATGAACATACTTAACTCCCAGGTCTTGCTTTCTAAATATTATCCTCTTATTAAATAGTATCAGAGCTTCTTGAAGTAATAGTTGATTCCAGGGCTTGTGGGGGAAAATTCAGGGTAAGCCTGGACATCAGGTGATGCCAGAAAATCTGAAAGAACTAAAACAAAAAGTGTGGGGATGCCCTGAGAGGATATAGGAGCTAACCTGAAAAAACTTTCAATGGCCCAAGTTAGAACAAATGGGATAACAAATGACCCAGGCAAGAGCATAAAAACCCAAAGTATCTGAATTACAGCTCAAATAACAAAATATTTATTTGTTCACACTGACCTAATGAATGATTAAATAAATGAATAAATGAGACTAAGGGACAAGCCTTTCTTGCAGAAATATTTCAGTTAATGAATGCAGAGGGAATGAAGGAAATAGAAAATCACTGCTAGAACTTCACTATAGTAACTACAGTAGGCAAAATCCACCACTGAATGCTTATATTAGTGGGTGAATGTTTAATGAGAAGCAGAGTATTTTCAGTACATCACCATCCTCCCCCAAATATTTATTAACTACAGTAGGAAGAATTATAACCTTACAGCAGAGAAAAATGGCAGACACACTTTAACTCTGCAGCCTGGTAACATCACCCGTGATGATGATGATGTAATCCTGAATTAGATCCTTGTACAGGGAACTGACATTAGGGGAAAAGCTAGTAAAATCCAAATAAGGCAAAGGTACGTAAAAAGTAATAGGAACTCTTTGTAACTATTTTTTTTTTAAACTCTTCTCTATGTCTGAAGTTACTGCAAAATAAATAATTATAATAATTAAACAAAAAATACAGTGAAACAACACTGTATAAAAGATGTCTTGGGGCGCCTGGGTGACTCAGTCGGTTAGGGGTCCAACTCTTGATTTCGTCTTAGGTCATGACCTCGGGCTCATGAGATCGAACCAACAGTTGGACTCCTAGATCAGCAGGGAGTCAGCTTGAGTATCTCTCCCTTGCCTTCAGCCTCTCCCCCAAGCTTTCTTACACTTCCAAAATAAGTAAATAAAATCTTTAAAAAAATGATTTTATAAGATGCTTTATGTATAGTCTATACAAAAAATTATTTGAATTAAGAAAAGGAAAAGATTAAGAAAAATTCTGACAACATATATGTGAATTAAATCTCTGAAACAGATTGCCAGAGGAGTAGAATTTATAATAAAAAGTACTGTGATGGTGCCAAGTGATAAAGAAAAGGCAAGCTATTGATAAGTGTCATTAACTTTTAATAGCAAACAAACAGATTATTTTTGCTTAATGATACAAGTGGATTTTCCTTCCAGTAGGGGAATTTTATATTGCCAAGACAGAATCAATGTGAATTTGGGGAAACTCTGGTACAGAATTAGGAAAATTTATAAAGGTGTCCAACAAACTTCAACTTTGTTGAAAAACTCATTCAACAACTTATTCATTCCAGGTACTGTGACTCATATTATCTGATAGTTTGGAATTTGGACTATCTTTAAAAAGAGGAAGCTCTAATAGCTTCTAATTTTAAAGTTAGGACGACTATGGGAATAAACAGTAGTAAACAGACTTACTTAATACAGGCAGAGAGAATAATGAAAAGGAGATAATAAGGAATTTTTATGTTGAGTTAAAGGAAAAGAAAGTACCAATTAAAGGTTGGCACCCAATTCATATGTAGAAGGTACTAGTAGCAAGTTTCCTAGACATATGGAATATAAACAAAATACTAAAAAGCACATGATATCCTTACAGTGCTAGAACATCCATAATTTTCAATATGTAGTGTTGAATATAATTAGAAAGGCTAAAGATGAGACAGGTTGAAGAAATTTTGGAGGCTATTAAGGTTAAATTTTCTAGGGGCTTTCATGGTTTAGAAGACATTTGGGTAAGAAAATCTTATTTTCAGTCCTATAATCTTGAGTGCTAGTAAACCTCAGCTTCATGAGTTGTGAAATGGTAGTAATATTCATCTCCCAAGGTTATCCTGAGATCAAATAAAATAACAAATATGAAGGACTTTGGCTAAATTTATACATTTTAAAGAAAATGCCACAGAAGTCAAGTTTCAAAACCTGAAACTTAAACTTTCAAGTCATTTGCTCAGTAAGAAGGATAGAACCAGTTCTTGGCCTGGACAAATAAAATTCGAGATGAGGGATTTGCCACTCCATGTGCGCTCTCGCTTCTCTAATACTTATGGTTTGTGGACAAATGTATCCCAGGTAAAATAGCTTGAATTGAGGGTTTAAAATGGAATGTTTCCCTCGTACATTGGCAGCACCCTGATGTGTGGTATTTACTGCCGCATTTTGATGGCTGGAGAAGGGATGGAAAAGTCTGTAAGGCACATGTTCTCTTATACTTATCATTCCGATTGGTAGGTACAAGTTCTAATATTTAGGTTCTAAAATAAGATTTCAACCCCAAAGGTCATAAATAATTTTGTTGCCTGAGTGGCTTAAAGGATTTAAAATACCTGGAATTGTCAGGCACAGGGGAACGCGGGATGAACCTAGATTATGGGAAAGAGGGTAGGTGTAAGTAGGATGCAGAGTGGCCAGGTTAGAGGCAAAATTTTTCTTCCCCTTGTTCTACGTTTAAATGGGCTGCATATGAATTTATTGTTGAAGAGTCTTTAAGACCAAGAAGTATTGCCAGTTACTAACTAAACTGTTTAATTTCAAGGACTTACTTCCTTTGTTTACACCCTTCTCCCTTCCCTCCCTCCCTCTCAGGTTCCCTCTCTCCTTTCCTTCCTCCCTCTCAGCTTCCCTCCCTCACTCTCCCTCTCAGCTCCCCTCCCTTCCTCTCAGCTCCCCTCCATCCTCTCAGCTTCCCTCCCCTCCTCCCTCTCAGCTTCCCTCCCTCCCTCTCCCTCTCAGCTCCCCTCCATCCTCCTTCCTTCCCTCACTCCCTCTCAGCTTCCCTCCTTCCCTTTCTCCTTTACTAGGAGAAGCACACAGCTTTTGGAATCAGACAGTGGTAACTGTCTCTGTCATGAATTATGTAACCCTGGACAAGTTGCTTATCTGTAAACCTTTGTTTCCTCAATTATAAAATGGTGACTTTAATTTTAGCTGTTGTATGCTTGTTGTGATGACACATGAATACTGCTTAGCACAGTTTGGGTATGTGGAAGGCCTCAATAAATGCAAGCTGTTGTTATAATTACTACTACCGTCACTATTAATTCCTATTTTTGAGTGTCTCCTATGTACTGCTTACTGTTGCTGGGTGAATTCACTTATTTTTTAGTGATCTCAGTGGTTCTAGAAGTAGACACCATTATAAATTGTCCTTTATCCGGGAACTTAGAGAATATACTGGATGTAACCTCGGCTTTGCTCATCGGTCTCTGCTTACTTCTATACACCCATGACATTAACACGGCCTTCAGTGACATTGCCTTGTCTCCTGCCACCCCTCTCTGTTTGGTCACCCCTTTCTGGTCTTCTTTTTCTTGCACCCATTGCTGTCCCCTCTCCTTGTCCTTTGATGACCCCGCTGATCTCTTTGCAACTCCTGGCAGGACCCTCTGATAGTATTTGGTTACTATCTCCATGTCTCAGCTGAGAGTGAAAAATGATCTCCTGCTTAGTCTGTTTTTGACCTCTAACCTTGTGTGTTCAATGCTTTGCAACACCGACCTTGGTGAAGAGCCTCACTTCTATTTTTTAATTTTAATTTTTTAATTTAAAAATTATTTATTTTTTAAAAGATTTTATTTATTTGATATATACATATTTGATATTTGTATTTATTTATTTGATATATATATACATATTTTATATATATATATATATATATATAGAGAGAGAGAGAGAGAGAGAGAGAGAGAGAGCATAAGCAGGGGCGATGGCAGAGGGAGAAGGAGAAGCAGGCTCCCTGCTGGGCAAGGAGCTAGATGCTGGGCTCCATCCCAAGACCCTGGGATCATGACCTGAGCCAAAGGCAGATGCTTAACCGACTGAGCCACCCAGGCGCCTCCAATTTTTATCTTTTTAAAGATTTTATTTATATATTTGAGAGAGAGAGAGCGAGCAGGGGGAGAGGCAAAGAGAGAGGGAGAAGCAGCCTTCCCGCTGAGCAGGAAGCCCAACACATCCCAGGACTCTGAGATCATGGCCTGAACTGAGGCAGATACTTAACTGACTGAACCACCCGGGCGCCCCAAGAACCTCACTTTTAAAAACTAGGATTTTGTTTTTGTTTGTTGAGCCTTATTGATAATGTAATCACATCTTTTATCTGTTTCAGTTTCATTTTCTGGGAATTTTTTAAGTTGATTTGTCTTAACTATTAAAATTCTTTGCCTATTTATCTATTAGATTTTAAGAAGTCCTTACTTTTGCGTATCATGGATTTTAATCCCTTTTCTATTTATAAACAGTAAATTTTCCCCCTGAGCTATGATTCCTTTTTAACTTGATGCTTTTTAAAGAAACTTATCTATCTATCTATCTATCTATCTATCTATCTATCTATCTATCTATCATCTATCTATCTATCATCTATCTATCATCTAATCATCTATCTATCTATCATCTATCTATCTATCATCTATCTATCTATCTATCATCTATCATCTATCTATCTATCTCTATCTATCTATCATCTATCATCTATCTCTATCTATCATCTATCTATCTATCTATCTATCTATCTATCTATCTATCTATCTATCATTTATTTTCCAAACAGGACATTTTAGTTTTTAATGTCATCAGATAAGTCAGTTTTCCCCATTATGGCACCTGAGCTTTGTGTCTCCCGTAAGAAGACCTGCCCTCTCAAAGTAATTAAAGGAGCTATATCTGTTATTATATTATATATCTGTATCTGTTATTTCTTTGACGTTTTTATAACTTTGTTTTTAGCTCTTTATTATAATAAGAATTTTTGTCTAGGATATGAGATAAGATTATAAAATAACTTTGTTATTTTTCTTTCTAAACGAGGTAAAAAGCCATGTATCCCAATGGCATTGATTGTTGTCAGTCTTATTTTTCCTGCTGGTTTGAAATAGAACCGTTATCTTGATAAATGTCATATATGCATGGATTTTTTTTCTGGATTCTCTATTCTGTTTATGGTCCAGTCTGTATATCTCTGGATTAGTTTCTTGCTGATTTTTAGTTACCCTATTTGCATAGTATGTCAGGCCAGATTTTCTTCTTTCTTAAAAATGACCTTGCTCACTTCATGAATCTATTTTATATAGATATTAGAATGATGAGGGATTTTCCTTAATCTACAAATTAATTTGGAACAAATTCACAGTCTTATAATATTGAATCTTCCTAACCAGGGACATCATGTTTCTCTAGGATTTAAGCCTTATTATATGTCCTTGGTAAGATTGACAGTCATTCTAAAAATATCTTTTGAACATTTACTTTATCTTTATTCTTAATTATTATGTGAGTGTTGCTTGAATTCTGAATGAAATCTTTATGAGCTTCTTCTTTTAATTTGTGATTGTTAGCATGTGAGATAGCTACTGATTTTTATGTTGATATTGTTTCCATCTGGCTTAGTAAACTCATACATATTTTAATAATTTTCTAAATATTTTTCTGGACATCACACTGTTGGTAGAGAATGCTAATTTTGTTTCTTACACTACATACTTGATTCCTTATGGTTTTTTTTCTTAGTATTTTTGCTAAGACCTATTTTTTGTCCCTTTTATTCTACTCTGGGAGACTTCTTATGATCTTTCAAATCACTTATTGAAATTTTTCTCATATGCATATCCACTTTACTATTTAATACTCATCTGTTGATATGTTTTATTTCAGCCACATTGTTATTAATTTCTAAAAATGCTGATTCTTTCCTTCCTTCCCTTCCTTCTCTTTCTTCTATTTCTTTCTATTCTTTCCTGTTTTTCAACTTTTTTAAAAAAGAATGCAATATTTTCTTTAGTTTCTTTGATTACAATAATTATAGTGCTTTTAAAAGTTCCTTTTATTTCTTTCAGAAATTCTTACTTTTTAGGGATTAGTTCTGTTTGGAACCCTTTTTTGAAAAAATTTATCTATTTGAGAGAGAAAGAGAGTAAGAGGAAAGAGGGGGAGAGAGAGAGAGAGAGAGAGAGAGAGAGAGAGATAAAATCTCAAGCAGGCTCCACATTGAGTGTGGAGCCTGATGTGGGTCTCTATCCCACAACTCTGAGATCATGACCTGAGCTCAGATCACAAGTTGGACACTTAAATGAGTCACCCAGGCACCTTTGGAACATTTTTATCACTCCATTGCTTTCCCTTAAATGCTGGTGATTCCTGTTAGTTCTTTAATAGAGTTGAAGGACTCACTTGATTGGTTTTAGTAGTTGAATGGTCATTTCCTAAGGGACAAATAGAAATCCCATTTCTCCAGCAAGAATTTGGTCAAATCCCAGGAGCCTTGGCTGTAGTGGTGCTTCTGTGGAGAGAGGAAGGAGGGAGTTGGGTCTTTGCTTCCATATCATGACTGCGAGCCTCCTGAGCAGAAGCTTTCTTCCTTTATAAATATTTTTAGCTCTGGCATCTGAAAGTGCAGGTTTGATATTTAACCCAAATGCTGCCCTATAAGATAACCAAAGACCCATGTTAAACTTCTAGGCACTTACTATTTCCTCCTAACAACTATAAATTCAATATGGCAGAATAATGCGATTGGAAACACTAATCTATAATCACATCCTGAAGAGTAAACAGACACTAATTTCTTCCTTGCTTTAATGCCTGTTTTCACTTTGCATTTCACATCCCTTTTCTCTTGTCTGAAGCTGTGGGGAGGGTTGAGGAATTGCTGGACCATCCATGACGTTCTTTGGAGACGATGAGGATGGAACGGCAATTCGAGTTTAGGATTCACGTGAGGAAACCATTGGAGATAAAGCTGGAAGCAGGCTGTGAAGATGTTCACATTTACGTTTGGGGAGTTTGGACTTTACCTTTTCACTAAGGGAGTATTTCTGATGGGGTTTGAGCAAGGCAGTATCATGATAAAGGTGACTTTGAAGCTGGTCTCCATTTTAAATATGAGAAGGAGATGCAGATGCCATCGTGGTCATCCAGGATGAGATCAGAAGGGCCTGAGATAAGGGAAATTGGAATGGAAAGAAAGTGACATATATAAGAGTCTGAACAATATAATATTAGGCTTTGGTGATTTCTTGGATGACAAAATGAGAAAGGAATACTTAAAAAGACCTCAAGGTTTTAAGCCTGGGTCACTTCACGAAGTAAGTGGAACTAAATAAGGGGATAAAAAGAGGCTGTTATTTTTTCCCCCTGATTTTAGTTGTCATTTAAACCCTTCAACCACATCATCTTTATCTTTATTTTCGCTTAATTTTTTCATGAGATGATTCATGCTTAAAATGTCAAACGATCGGAAGTGAAATTATTTTATATTTTCTGTCCCCCGACGCTAAGAATATCCATTGCTTTCCTAAGGCTGTGGGCCTAGCTTCAGGCATGGAATGTGCTGGTACCTGCCATCCTACTTACCGCCAACACTACTCAGTGCAGTGCGTCTGGCTAGCTGGCCCCAGCCCACATCCCATTGTGGACCAGAACGAAGGCTGTCAGAATGGAACCAGTTCAAGAAGTTGATTCATGAAAGAACTAGACCTCGACCCATTTGCCTTTCCAAAGAAATTTCAGAATTTTAGGAAGATTTTTGCCAGTAAAAGTGGCTTCAGAGGTACATGAAGCTCCTCTCTTCATTCCTCTGTTGATGTTGTCGGTAGGTCTACATTCAAGAAACCCACTGTTCTCGTAAGAGCACCGTCTTCTCCTGGGAACTCAGTTTCACTGTGTCCCGTTGAGCTAGTGGGTGGCATGCAAATAGCAGCTTCAAGGTTGACAGAAGGACTAAACAGGTGAATAGAAGTGATATATCACACGGACACAGCGCTCCAAGTAAGCGTCGGTAACGGCTAACCGTTAGGACTTTTAGGATTCAAGGACATCTCTTCTTTTTAGTGATCATGTTCTGACGTTAAGGGCCATTGATCTCAAACTTCAGTGTGCATGAAGATGATCTTTAGGATTTAGGAAAACACAGACTACCAGGCCTTATCCCCAGAGTCTTGATTCAGCTGATCTTAGGTGGAGCCTGAGAATTTCTGTCTCTAGCAAGTTCCCAGAAGAGATGTTCCTGCGGCTGGTCAGGCACTGAGTTTTTGAGAACCAGTGGCTTGGGTGTTGGGATGAGGGTAATGCAGTTTGAATTCGTAATGGAGTCAGTTCCTTTGCATTACAGATTCCATTCTTTCCTGACTGTACATTCTGAACCCTGGTCTGATGTGCTCTTTGTTTTCTGAAGCAGCAGAAACCAATCAGCAGGTGACAAATTTCATTTCTCTCCTTTCCTTGAATTTTCCCAGGGATTACCAAGTATATCACTGTTAGTGCTGGCACTTTTCTGTTATTTTAAGGATTTGTTGGTTTTTCCAAGGTGGTTTTCCCTTGACACCAGAGGATGTGACTAGGAACCATCACACGGTGATGCTTGGTTCTATTTGGGTAGTTACTATCCTGTAGAATTTATATGTTTCACTAATATCAACTTTAATCCCTGCTTTTCTTTCTCATATCCTTTTAAATTCTCATTTAATTAGTCAGAGTTACAAATGGCATGGCTTATAAACATCCTTGTGTAAGCCGAGCAGTGTGGCTTTCGGCATCTCTGTAATGAAAGTTTAAACTACTTGGAACTCAAGCTTACATTCCTTTAAGTCTTTATGATCTAAATATTCTTTCCCATGATGCCAAAAAGGTTCTGTGTGATCATCTAAAGTTTGAAATTCGTTTTCAGATTAAAGGCACTGCCAAATTGAGAAGCAACTGTGTGAAGAAAATGTGTGGAAACACCAGTCATTACAGGTTGGTTTATAAAAAGAGTTGCGGATTGATTGGTCTTTGAAAAATGTTTGGTGACACGAAACTCTTTCAATCAGTTCCAAATTTGGCAACTCTCTTGTTGCATTAGATTTTCTTTCCTTCACTTTTCTTCTCTTTCTAACAGAGACAGACACATCCCTTTTCCTGCGTCCCATTTTAGATGACTGACGGAAAAGTAAACACCAAATATGAGCATGTGGGGATGGTTTATTTCTTTTTACATTGACTAGAAGGCAGTGTTGAAAGGGAGACACTGCTGTCATTTCACAATGTAGGAAATTTAGAAAAGGTGTGAGAGCTGTTTTAAATAATTTCTATTTTTGGATTATGCCATTCATGAGGGTATGTAGTCTTTCCTTTAGAGAAGGAATTTGTTTAAAGTATATCTGAGATCTCTTGGTGACAAATAAACAATGTGTTCAAAAGAAAGCCCTGTAATTTTTTCATTAGATGAATCATGCTTAAAAATGTCAAGTGATCAGAAATGAAAGAGCCAATGATCGGGGTCATTTGAAACATATGGTTCTGGAAGTTATTATGCATGCCAACAGTAAACATGGGATCTCAGTCCCTTCTTTTGTCCTTATAAAGACAGCAGGATCCTGGGTGCCTGGGCCTTTTCTTGCTCCTCGCATCCAGGGCCTTCGCCTTCCCCTCACCTGCGCAGTGGCGCCGCGTCGTGAGACCTCAAGTCGCGATGGTGAGTTTGCCAGAGTTCAAATAACTCTACTGCTCAGCCTTTGAGTGGTGTTGAGAAAACTGCTTGTCTTCCGGTGCCTCCATTTCCCAATTTGTCAACTCAAAATGGGTCTACTGGCCTCGAACCATTACGGCAAAGGTTAAATAAAATAACACCAGTCATGCCTTCGAGCAGTTCCTGGCTGACTCAGCCCATGTGAGGTTTTGTTATTTATTTTGGTTGGGCTTCCAGGTGTGATCCATTATTCCCCCAGAGAAGGAAGACTGTGACAGCCTCCGTATAAACTGCTGTTCAGGATATCATTTAGGAGTGAGAGGGAGTTAAAATGGATCAAGTATTATAAATTCAGAACCATCTTAATGAAAATTGAATAAGTGATGTTTTGGTCTTGAGTTCTATTTCTGCATATTAGAAACTATATTTTATTACAGTAATTGCCCCATACTCTAACAACAGGAAATTCTCTTAGGCCAGTAGATTTCAGATTCTTTTAATTTAGTGAGATCTGTGATTTTTATTTCTGTTCTTTTTTCCCTGATGAGTGAAAAATTTGTGTAATAAAACATAATTTGTTAATTCCATTGAACCATTAAGAATGGCTCAAGTTAAATATGACATCACAGAAATGAATTCTTCAGATACATACATATATATATATACACACACACATATATATATGGAATATATGTCACACATATATGTGCACACATATATATATGTGTGTGTGTGTATATATATTTGGACTTGAGAGGCACTTCATATCAGATGTATCAGATTTCTTATCCCAGGTTCCTACTTGTGCCCTGGTTCTTCATCACATTAAATCAATAACATCCATTACTTCTTGGGAAGGAAAGCCCCAGCTGAGAACAAGAGAATCATGATTTAACTTTGAACTTTCAAATGGAAATTTTTTTTAAAGACTTTATTTATTTGACAGAGAGAGAGATCACAGGCAGGCAGAGAGGCAGGCAGAGAGAGAGGAGGAAGCAGGGTCCCTGCTGAGCAGAGAGCCCGATGCGGGGCTCAATCCCAGGACCCTGAGATCATGACCTGAGCCGAAGGCAGAGGCTTTAACCCACTGAGCCACCCAGGCGCCCTCCTCAAATAGAATTGGACACATTGATAGCAAGATCATGGTCTTGAAGTAAGCACCCTTTGTTTACAAAGGCCATTCTTTCTTGAGAAAGAAAAGAAAAGAGGGGTGTATATAGTGATTTTCTTATAAATCAGAACTTGGAGGAGGGATTGAGGCACGGAACAGAGCAGCACACAGAGGAAGTTCCCACCACATGAGAAGGAGCAAATGTCACAGTGCTCGAGGGGATCCCTGAAAGGGAGGTAGGTTGAGAAAGGGGACAGAATACCTCCATCTCTCTCTCTCTCTCTCTCTCTCTCTCTCTCTCTCTCTCTCTTTAACTTATTTATTTGTTGAGACAGACACAGAGAGAGAGAGAGAGAGAGAGAGCACAAGCAGGGGAGTGGCAGGCAGAGGCAGAGGGAGAAGCAGGCTTCCCAGTGAGCAGGGAGCCTGATGTGGAACTTGATCCCAGGACCCTGGGATCATGACCTGAGCAGAAGGCAGTTCCTTAACCAACTGAGCCACCCTTCACTTCTGCATCCTGTGGCCTTCAGGTGGGATCTAGACACTGAGAGAGGAGAATTAAATATTAATAAATCTGTCTGAATTCGAGAAAATTGAAAGTCAATACTCCCTTTTACTTGGAAAAAGCCTGGGAAGGTTGCAGACCTTTTCTTCATCTTTACAAAATGCCCAGCAGGGAAAGAAGCTGAAGGCTGCTTCTTCCCCACTCCCTCCCCACTACCCCATTCTGAGAGGACCAGTGGACCAGAGGGGGATGCAGAATGCGGGGTCTCACCACCAGCCACAGTAGTGAGCTTCCTGGTCATCAGCAGTGGGTGCCAGGTGGACACGGTAACAATCTGGGCCAGAGAAATCAGTCTCATGAGCAGAGGCGTTCCAGCAGACGGCAGATGATGGGCTAGCTCAGCAAACCCAGAGAGAACCAGAGGCTCTGGGAACAAGATGTTCCTCTTGACACAGACCACACTGTCTTGGGAAGAAGGATGAGGGGGAAAAAAGTCTTCCTTTTAATGGTCAAGTTAAATGATTTTTTGTTTGTTGTGTCATCAGAATGAGAGTCAAGAGATTATTTAATTATCAGAGACAGAAGGTAAAATAGGTGAGTTTACAACAGAAATTTTACTGTACCATACACAGCATTAGTTGAGATCATGATTCTATGTTCAAAAGTACGTGAAAGTTGGAGCTTCCCAAGGCCTGGAAATGTGTCAAGATAAACACAGCCCATTCAGCCCCACAATGGACCATATGCCCCCAGAGTCCCACTGTTGGGAGGGTTTTTAACTGAATTGCTCATCTCACTCCAATTTCTTGCCTTTAAATTCTATCCTGCATGTCTCAGACGCCTGTTTTGTCAAATCGTTTGTTAGCTCAGGAACCTCAGTGACGCATGTGTTTGTATAGGTATAAAGTACTGTGATTCCCCCTTACGGTTTGTTTCTTGATTTGTTGCTATTTTTTAGTCCCTTTTGAACAGTTCTAATTATAACATATCAAGTTGGGAGGAGTTGTTCTGTAATTTTTAGCTGCAGAAAATGAGTATTTGGAATCAGTTCTCTTTCTTTGCCATTACTGCTATTTGAAACATAATATGTACATTTTTGATGTGAAGATAGAATTGTTTTAATAAAGAAGCATATGGACCAATAGCAGGAGATATACATAACCCTTCAGAATTCGACTGCTAAGCAATTGAATTCAGTGACCACACTGAAACTTGAGAAAAGCATGCTTACGATTTGGCTCTGTGGTACATTGAAGTCTTGTATGTCAGTTTTCCTGTTCCATGGGATCTGTAAGCTTGAAAGACCTTGATACTGACTTAATACAAACAAGATAAAACATTCTTAACAGAGTGTGCTGACCATATGTGGGGTTCATTTGATGGTGATATTCATTTTCTTTAGAAAACATCCCAGGAACACTAGTGGTTATTGTTCAGAAGCTTAAATTGCAAGACCGAAGGGATATCATGGCAAGCACAGGCTGCATCCTATCTAAGGGTTTAAATTTCAGATTGTGCTAACCGAATCTGAATCCATACTGTATCAGAAATAACCAAGCCCAGTGCTTTGGCACACGTCATACATTCATTTAATCATTCATCCGGGTCCTCTCCCTCCCCCGCCTCTGCTGTGGGGTATGCCTGTGCTAGGGACAGATGATGAGACGGAGGAGATGGAAGGCACAGTTTAGGAACCTGAGGAAAGTAGCAGGTGGTCAGGGCCTTGCACCAGTAAACAGGTAAATACTACATTTGTCCAGGTCAATCTTGGGGCCTAGAGGATGATCTGATTCAACTTGGAGATGCTTAGGGAAGTGTTCCTTGAGTGTTGATTCATTGATCCACATTATCGAAACAAAGGAAGAAGGTTTTCAAAACAAAGGGGAAGAATGAAGGTGACACATTTAGAGAACCTCAAGGATTTTGGTGTGACCACAACGTAAGGTGCATGTTGAGAAAATATAAGGATACTCCAGTCTGAGGACTGAAAATTAGGGAGGAAGCCAGGTCATGAACCATGTAGGTTAAACCCCATAAGAACTCTGTCCAGTAGATGGTGTTATGCCTATTTTATAGGTGAAGAAACAGTCTTGGGAAGCTTAGACATGCCTATGGCCACAAAGTGAGCAGCAGAGATGGAGGTCTTCTGACCACAAGTTCAGTGCTACGGCCAAGGAGAAGGAGTTTATTGGATTTTTTTAGTCTCTTAATGGCCTCTTCTGTTTTTAACAATATAATCAGCTGTAAAATGTGAGAAAGTATTAAATTAAAATTGCTTTTTGGTTGTGAACAATGCTATTTAGAAAATTAAACTACTGAAAATGCAATAATAATGATAATGATAATAATAATAATAATAATAATAATAATAATAATAATAATAATGTGGTTCTTGTTCTTATGTAAGAGGCAGGGAGTTCCTGGTCACCTGGGACCACAGTTTGTACTGAACACGAGCATTTAAAAAAACATGTTTCTGCCACGTGTGTGGAACAATCCCCAGCTCAGTGCTTCGGAATACCCACCTGTCCAGAAGCCTGAGAAATGAGGTCACAGAGCTGAGGGAGCAGCTCAAGGGGTGGAGCGGACCGGAAGTGCGGCCACATGTGGATCCCTATATGAGGTTGGCTGAAATCATTGCATGGCTCCTTCAGGAGTCAGGAGCCAACACAACCAAATGGTTTGATGTTTTAGAGGGACTGTACCACAGCAGAAACAGTATAAGAATTTATTTTAGGGCACTTGCCTGGATCAATTGGTTAAGCATCTACCTTTGACTCAAATCATGATCCCAGGATCCTGGGATCGAATCCTGCATCAGGCTCCCTGCTCAGTGGGGAGTCTGCTTCCTCCACTTCCTCTGTCCCCCGGCTCACGTGTGTGCTCCCTCTTCTCTCTCTCTCTCTCTCTCTCTCTCTCTCAGATAAATTCTTTAAAAAAGGAATTTATTTTAGAACTCTTACAATGAAACAAAACAAGTCAAGGCAAAACTAAACGATGTCTTATGATCCTTTGGGGACCACAGAGGGAAAATCATCTTTTTTGAAGGGAAAAATGGACTAACCTGGGGCCCATTCTCCCTAGGAGGGAGCCTATGCTAGGCTTTAGCCAAAAGTAGCTGTGTATATAATACATCTGAAATAAATCAGGAAAGATTAAGAACCATTTCAAGTGTGCCACCCCAAATTGTGTGTGTGTGTGTGTGTGTGTGTGTGTGTGTGTGTGTTGGGGGGGGTGGCCTCAGATTACTTTTAATTTGTAGTACTGAATTCTCCAGATTTGATCCTAAGCAGGTGAGAAGTTTCAGAAGACATTTCATATTCACATTTCACAAAATAAAGTTTTATTTTTATTTTTATTTTTTAAAGATTTTATTTATTTGACAGAGAGAAACACAGCCAGAGAGGGAACACAAACAGGGGGAGCGAGAGAGGGAGAAGCAGGCTTCCCGCCGAGCAGGGAGTCCGATGTGGGACTCAGTCCCGGGTCTCCGGGATCATGACCTGAGCCGAAGGCAGTTGCCCAACCAACTGAGCCACCCAGGCGCCCCTAAAGTTTTATTTTTAAAACATTGAGCGATGTCATAGAGTAACGTACCGATCCCATCATATCCTCCAAACTCTAGTGTGAACAATGTTCCACGGCCGTCAGGCTTATGGACCTGGAAGTGAATGTTTAATGTGTGAATTATTACAATATTTTAATTATGATGGAATTAAATCAATACTATATCACCTGTCTCTCAGCTCGTATGAATGAACAGTGGTCTTTAAGTTCAGCTGAGTTGGTTAACAATTTCTGCTTTTTAAAATTTGTGACAGGCTACTAAATCTCTTGATAAATCCTTTTAACCTCCAAGACTTTTTCAGATAATTCAGAGTAGAATATGAGTTACTGTAACTGTACAAGCTAAAGTAATATACCATACAGTGGCGATAGAATGGGGGGTATATTATGTGAAGTTGGTATTAAATAAAGAGCCAGAGTATGTAAAGGTAACTCAACCATAAAAAAATTGTACTTTTATGTTATTGATAAAATTAAAATCTGGGAATCGTGCTTGTATCATCTGTAGGGTTTTTGCATATCCTCAATTGTTTAAGTGTTTTTTTAAAGAGTAGTTCTTTTCTTTTGCTCAAATTATTGGTCTCAAAAGGTAAATTTAAGTTGAATAATATTGCATCCAAATAAGTGATACATATTTCAGAATAGTAATCAAATATCAAAATTTATCTTTTTGTTAATGGGAGCTGTGGAGAAATACATAAATCAAAAAACCTTGTCTTATCTGAGAAGGTTTTGTTGATTTTTGCATGTTTGGAGGATTTTTTTTTTTAAGATTCTATTTATTTGACAGAGAGAAACACAGAACGAGAGGGAACACAAGCAGGGGGAGTGAGAGAGGGAGAAGCAGGCTTCTTGCCGAGCAGGGAGCCCGATGTGGGACTCGATCCTGGGTCTCCAGGATCATAACCTGAGCCGAAGGCAGTCGCTTAACCAACTGAGCCACCCAGGCGCCCCGGGAGGATATTTTTTTTATATGCTCTCCACTCTTTTGCAAATCTATTTCGAAACGTAGCTGAAGAACCACTCCTATTTTTGAAGGTAAGAAAAGGTCTATAATTCTGTTTAACCTTTTTAGAAATTCTTCTAACTCAGCATATGATGAAGAAATCTTGAGCCCAAAGTAAATTCAGATTTACACAAGAGTGTCACCAGACCCCTTGATTTATAAGCCACCTATTAGTTCTATTGAAAACTTATTTTCTCCAACATCTGATGTTTTCATAGCTTTTGGAAGTCACCATCACACCTAATAAGGCCCGATGGTGCAAGCCCAGCATGTTTTTAAAAATTATGTATCTTATTGCATAATTCATAAAAATTATGAATCTCTACTTGTTGATATTTTGAAAAATGGCCAGTCCTTTTGTGGATGTGTACAAAGAATCGTTAGTTTGGGGAATGGTTTCCAATTCTTTACCTGCCGCCTCCTCTGAGAACGTCCTCACTTCTGAATCCAAAAGACGCACAAGACAGAGTAGATACACTTACATTCTGCAACGAAATGTCTGCCTGTGTTGATGGCATGATATTAGATTCGCTTTAAATGTTTCAGAAAATAATTTTGGGTTGGTACAATTGGAAAACAACTTACGTAAGATGATCCAGCTACTTTCTACTTTCTACTGTCTCCCTTTAACCCGGTTTCTCACGTCGACTGCATGCGTCTGGTACAAACAGATTCTGTTTGTGGTGGACCTCTTGTTGCCTCTAATATTATCGAAGAGACTGAAGGGCTTGAAACCCCAGGAACAGTATTCGATACAAACTCGGTCTTTGTCATACCAGTGCTTTTATATGGAATTTAGGCGAATTTGTAAGGGTCGAAGACTCAGTTCTTAAGTTAAAACAATTTTACTTTATCTTTCGTTCTGATTTTCAGTAATTTCTAAAAACCTTCAGTCACAGTTGAAAAATTATTTATGCCATCTTAATGGTAAACATGTTTTTTAAGAAATAAGATGTTTTCAACCATAAGTTTCGCCTACTCTCTGTTTTTCTTAACATGTTTTTATAATTTATGGGTGACAGTTGATCACAAAGGGATTCATTCCAACACTGCGATGATTTCAAATATAATTATTTGTATGACTTATGAATATTTTTAGTGTTTTGTGAGTCACTCTTCTCTATAGATTTTTGATGGCAGGACAAATTTCTATCAATTTAAATGTAATATCCTAATTCTCATTTATCTAAATATTGAGGTGTTTTAAAATATACTTTGTTGTAACATTTTTGTAACATAGAGATAATTGTGGACGTACGGTATCTCTTGTTTTCAGGGCCCTCCCACCATGCAGAATGCAGATGAAATACAGCACTCTCGTCTATGAAGACGTTGATGGCAGGTGTACGTCAACAAAATATTTCAGTGGTCTCATCTTTTTGCCATTAACACTGCGGCTTGACTTCCCCATTTTAAGGAACTATTCTAACATAGACTTTCATTTTGACATTACTGCTGAGTTAGGTGAAGTTAGTGACCTGCCTCAGTGACTGATATTGACTTGTAAGTTGGCCAGCTTGTACCAGTGCTGGAGGGGTGTTGTTGATGCAGGGAGGTTTCCGAGGCGGAGCCCCAGCACCACAGCTTCAGGTGTTCACGAGAGGGGGTGAACCGGTCGGGTGGATCTTTCCAGGAGCTTGGCTGTGGATGGAAGGTCAAAGGGATGATTGAAGAGAGATGTCGGATCGAGGGTGGGCAAGCCTTGCACACTTCCCAGAAGGCACTACCACAAGAGAGGAAAAGGTGGCACAGTGTAGAGAAAGAAGGAACAGAGGGAGAGGAGTGAGATCTTGAACATGCAGGATATGGGAAGGGAGAGGAAAGAGAGCCAGGGAGAAGGGCACTTTATGCCTGAGACCGGCAGGAAGGAAGGGGAGATGGGCGCTGTGAGATGAGGGGAAAGAAGTAGAGGGAGTCCATGGCTCTGCTCATTTCCTCACTTCAGATGGCGGCAAAATGATTTGTGAATGCTGAGAGGGGAAGACAAGGCAGTTATGAGGAGTGCGAGAATGGAAAGTTTCGAATGTCTGTTCTCAGAACTGGAGGTGAGCTTGCCAGCCAGGGCCAGTCAAGTAGTTAGCTGTGAGAGGCTGAGACCCATTAACTTAATCAGTACTTCCCGAAGGCGTGCCACATATGAAGGACTTGGTTAGGCTCTGGGGATGCAGAGGTGAAAGACCTGGTCCTAGTCCCCGAGGAGTCGACAGACACGTAAATCACTAGTTGCCACACGGATGCTGCTGGGGTTGCTGAGAGAGGGATGTGTTTCTCAGCCCACCGAGAAGAGAGAAACTGGAAAGTTTTCTTTTAAAGGAGAGGTTCTTGGGCTCTTTTATTGCCTGGTTAGCTTTACTTTATGCATTTCAAAGAAGATTATCTAGTTTTCAAGCAAATTAGCAGCAGAAAATTCTAAGGTCTGAGTTATGCTCTAAATGACATCTCACAGAACAAAAGGAAACAAGCCACAAAACCTAAAAAAAAATGAGTACTAACATCTTAGACTCTTTAATTGCTTAGTGACCAAAATCTAATTCAAAGTGGATTACAAAGAAAACAATGAAGTCAGAGATTCACATCACTGCCAGAGTCTGGGGGGCACTCCTGGTATCAGAAATGCTGCATTTAGGGGTTTAAGTAGTATCACCAGCTCTTGCTCTTTCTACAGTTTTTGAGAAAGGAGCCTTTTTTTTTTTTTTTTTTACTCCGGCAATTTCACACCGTAGCACTGTCAAGCCTGTGTATTTCTCTTTGGGAAGGGAACATTTCCCTTTTGTATGAGCAGTGTGGCAGACCCTTGAGCCCCAGGGTCAGGAAAGCTGTATTTCCTGTCAGTCTGGGCCAGTGAATCTGATGGGAGATTTTTGCCCTCCCATGACAGTAACAGAAAAAAAAACACAAACTTTTTTAAAGCTATTTTTCATATTTTGGTAAAACTAGGGGTAAAACTATAAAATCCACAATTAAACTTATCATGACTTTGTTTCCCCTGTGGATTACTTGAGTATTTTTTAGGCTGTATTCATTAATCCTGAAAGCTTCCTCTTTATTCACCAAGTAGCCACTAATTACTGAGACATAATTCTCAATCCGTCCCGTGTGCAGCTCTGGTGTTCAGAGAGAGTAATTTAAACAGTAGAAAACAGAAATATACATTAGAAGTTTCGATGCAGATGTAGACTAAATCATATGTGCTTGTTTGAGCAGTAATGTTTGTGGTCATACAGATCTGAATAAAGCATTATAAAACCTTTAGTGTAGGGTCCCCTTTATGTTTGGATATACTGGCCTCTTGACAGAGATCTTAGATTTTGAGCTTAATATCATCCAGATGACTATTAAGCACTTTTCCTACTAATGTTTAATACAGATAGGAAACCATCAGGTGGTGAGAATTTAACATTCCCAGAGATTAAAGAGAAACAGTCAAAACATGGTAGCATCAGGCTAGTTGTAGACTGACTACATCATAAGCAAGGCAGTATCTATTTTGGGATGTTCAGAAAATAACATATACATGTTTGGTTTTGTTTTTGTTTTTGTTTTTTTTTCTTTTTTTTTTATTGTTACTAAATTTTTTTTTTCCAGTGTTCCAAGATTCATTCCCCATTCCCCACACCCAGTGCTCCACGCTTTAGGTGTCCCCAGTACCCACCACCAGGCTCTCCCATCCCTCCACCCCCCTCCCTCCAAGTCCCTCAGTTTGTTTCTGTGTTCAAAGTCTCTGTTGTTTCGTTTCCCTCCCTAGATTACCCTAGTTCC
>PITA01005860.1:0-106099 GCA_004023965.1 Spilogale gracilis
GGCAGGCAAAAAATACAATGGCCAGAAGGGCTACAGACACCGAGCGTCAGTCTGGATATTTTAGTGCTTCTCCCACAGTTGGTGAGCACAGATACAGAACTGCTTCTGGTTTCTGGTACAGATACCAAAACCAGGAAGTGATCTGTCCCAGTGTAGATTGCCCAGAAATGAGAATGAGATGGGGCATGCAGAGGATGCCGGCTCCGCCACCCTGGACTCAACCAACCCAGTGAAGATTCCCTGGTTACAGAAGAGAAGTGAAAGTTATAATTCGGAAGGGAAATCTGGCTATGTGAGCAGTAGAATTGGGGGTGGAGACATTTGATGAAGTACAGTTTTTTAACCCCTTTTTAGACAACATCATTAGATAAACATCCTTTTCAATGATACAGCCCAAGTCATTTCTGGCCCTTTTCCTGGAAAAGCTGTTTGCTGCTGTCAGTTTACAGGAAGAGCAATAAGAGGCCATTTTCTGGGCATGAAGCCCAGGACTCAAAGGGAGGCTCTAGAGAACATCTGGTCGCTTGATATATAGAAGCCAGCACTGCATGTGTGTATTTGTGTGTATGTGTTTTTCCTATGCTGACTCATGGTATTGAAGTCTTTCTGGAAACACCCCCACCTTTGTAGCCAGCCACTTTACACACACCCCTTCAGCTCCTCCTTGATTCAAATGTTATGTCAAGAGGAAGAAGGAAAACGAATCCAAGAGCTGCTCTCAAGAATCTAGAATTCTCTGCACCCCACCTCTTGAGAAGAGAGACTGGCCCTAGCTCTGACTCAGTCTACTACCAGCTGGGCTCTCCTCTTAAAGCACCAACTTTATCTGAGCCTTCGGGTAAAACTGGAAGAAAATAGCCCAGAAGTACCGTGAACTCTGCAAGAGGCAGGGAGCTGACAACTGGTAGTAAAAAATACAGAAAGATGGCAGATCCTGAAATTGAGCTTTTCGTGAAGGTAAGTTTTCTAGCTATAATAATCGCATATGGAATGTATTATTTCTTGATCCTGTGCCTTAGAGTCTAAAAATAAGTCAATGTCTGGGCTAGAGATAAAAAATAATTTTGTAATTATATTCCCCATCTGAGTATTCAATGTATGACTGGCTGTTCATAGATGTTAATAGGAAAACATGTTTTTTTGAAAAACACAAAGATATATTTTGGAAAGAGCACTAGACTGGTTGGTAGTCTTTTCAAGTAAATTATATTCTTGGTGGCTTCCTATGTAACTTTGGACAAATTTCTCCTTCCCCCGGACCTTTGTTTTTTTCATCTGTACAATGAACAAGCCTGAGAAAATGATCCTTAAGGCCTTTGTAGCTTTTGCAATCTGTGTTTTATGAGATGGGTTTTGGAAGGCCTAAATGGGGAAAGGAGAGGGTCAAGAATGGGCTGAGAGCCTCAATCCCACACATAGCCCAGAGAGAGCTTTCTAAAATTCTCCTGCAGTAGATGAATCTCACAGTGGAGTCATATGGACACTATGGGAGAAATCAGCCAGGAGTCTGTGTGAGGAAGAAGGATTTTAGAATGTTGTGCTTCTTCTTTATGGTCTGTCTTGGGTGGTTTTTTTTTTTTTTCCTTAACTTTTCAGAAAAACCCTTTGGAAAACCCCTAAGACAGGAGAAAATAACATGTGCTTCTAAATTAACTCATCAAGAAAAATAATAATTTTGAATAGGTTTTTCCAAGTAGAAATTACAGTTTCTTAAAATTGTCTTATATTAACTGTTTTTTTCTTCTGTATTTTCCTTGACTATTGGAAGCCTCCAGGATGATAATAATCATAACAAACTCTCATATCATGTTTGGCACTTTTTTAAGCACTTTATATATATTACACATATTTATATATATTACCTCATTTAGTCCTAAAAACTTACATTAATAGTACTATTAGAAGTAGTATCATGAGTAGGAGTAATGGTAGTAGTACTTGTCATCACACTAATATTGTCCCCATCTCTAGGTAAGTAACCAAAAGCAGTAAAATTTAAGTAACTTGCCTCCAAAACCATATGTCAATTGATGACTTACAAAGACATGAAATAAAGTACGTTTTGTGAAATATTAGTTTAAACATCCGTTAGCCAAAGTAATACTTTCACAATCATTTAAAAATATTTAACAACTGGTCACCTATATACACAAAGGACATAATCAACCTGCCCTTTCAAAATTATAGAATGATCCTTGAATTCCTGCATAGCAAAATAATCCAAGTAAGTGTTGGACTATGGGGCGTAAGAGCTACTTCTCTTATCTCTGGATTTTAGCAAAACATGTGACTGTTCAGACACAATATTAATAAGCTTTAATTTTCTAACTGGCTTTTTACAGCTACCATTTTTAAAACCAGGCATAATGTCTTTCACAGGGCAAACTAAAGTGTTCCTTTAGTCTAAACTACTCATTCAATACAATCAAACTCCCCTAACTAGTTGTTGGCACTTATCTATATGTTCATCTTCATAGATTTCCTATTTGGGTAGTAATTTGGACAGGAGAAGTTAGTGAATCACACATTGGAGGAACAAATGTTGAATTAAATAATTTAATTAAATAATAAGTTTCAGGTTAAAATAACTAATTGCTGAGTACTTACTATAAGGCAGGTATTGTGTTAAGTGGTTTATTATTAGCCCCATATTATGGATACAGAAAGTAAAACAGAGTATCTATGTAATTTTGTCCAGGGCCACATAGCTAGTGAATAGCAAGGCTAGGATTCCAATTCTTTAAAATGGTTATGTCTGATCTTATTCAACTGTTTTTAATTTGGCAATCTTTTTAGTAATTTTTTCCAGAATTTCATCAGATGGAATACTTTTTATGTAAGCTTATCTAATGACATTGATACAAATTACAGATTTTCTGAAACAACATTGAGTGTCATTTGTTTTGATTTGCTTTGAGATGTGTTCCATAGACCTCTAGAAGTTTCAAAGAAAATATGGGGATGGGGCATAAGGATTGAGAGGTGTGAAAATGTTAATGAATAAGTTTAAAAAGCATTGCTCTGTATCAGTGGTATCTCATTATAGATCCTGCAGTTTCTTTCTAAAGATTAAGAGTCTGTGATTTCCCAGCTGCCTCTGGCTGTGGCTTAAAAACCCAACCACTTCTTTCCCATGTCATTGACGGAATACCTACAAGAGACTAAGCACTTTCCTGTCACAATTAAGAATTTATACTGCACCAAAACAAAAGAATTTATATCACACACCTATTTTAATGTAATCAGTGAAAACATTAACTTTCAGTTATGAATGACTTGGGCCAGATTTTTAACCATGAACTAAGAAGAAAAGATTTTCTAACAACATTTTATTTTCTCTAAATGCAGACTTTATCTTACTGGTTTGTTGCTCATTATTAAATAGATCTTGTGTTCTCTACCAAACACTCTAAAATAAAGATTTTTAATGGGCGCCTGGGTGGCTCAGTGGGTTAAAGTGGGTTTCCCTTTCTCTCTCTGCCTGCTTCTCTGCCTATCTTTGATCTCTCTCTCTGTGTCAAATAAATAAATAAAATCTTTAAAAAAAGATTTTTACTTAAAGTTATAGAACTTAACGTTGGTGCCAGAATTCTGAATGTGCCAGAGCCATTTTATCTCATACACTAAACTTTAACCCCTAACCACTAACCCTAACCTTAACCCTTTGGAGAGGTCTCTGAACTTGAAAATGCCAGGCACATAATTAACCCTACCTTAACTCTAAACTGATGTGAGAAAGTGGCTTTTTGAAGACATGATAAGAAAAATGGAGAAACATCCTAATTATTCTGGAGAAGACCACAAACTTTTAAGAATTGGTAGTATTGCTGAAAATAGGTGTGAAGGTAGAGATAAAAACAGAAAAATCAATTGAATATCTATTTAAAGAGTATTTAGAGCCCCAAATCCCCTCCTTGCCTCAGCTTGATAGATGATTGCCATGTTTATTCTCATCCCAGCACAAGTTGGGGTTTTATTCTTAGGAAAGGTCTCTGAATGGCAGGATACCTGACACATACCCTAACCCTATCTATAGCCCATAAGCCCTAACCGTAATCCCTAACCCTAAAACTAACCATAATGCTAACCTACTGAAGAGGTCTCTGAATGGCACAATATCAGGCACATACCCAAGCCCTAACCTAAACCCTAATTCCTATCCCTTAACGTTAATACTAACCTCAACAGAAGCCTGGGATTTTATTCTCTGGAGGGGTCTCTGAACAGCAAAATACAAGGCACAGACCCTAACCCTAATAACAACAACAACAATTTTATCTATGCAGAAAGGAAAAAAGAGACTATACCTTTCTCTGAATTTTCAGACCATTTTCAAACTCTCTTAGAACTATCATAAAGACTATCATAAAAACTGATTAATTTTTTTAAATTCAACGAAACTATCAGATGGGAGAAAACAGTGTTTAGGAGTTTGGATTTTAGAGTAGACAGACCTGCACCTGGCTACATGAAAAGAGTACATAGATAATCAGCTTTTTTTTTTCAATGTACTTTAACAAGTCAGTTCTCTGAGCCTCAGTTTCCTCACCTGTAAAACAAGAGTGTTAACAGAACCTACCTCATGGGATCATCTTCACTATGAGGATTAAATGAAACAAATATGTCAAACACTGTAGTTGTTAACATAGTAAACACTCAATAAATGTCAGATATTGTGACATATTATTTTTCATGTTTAGAAACTTAGATCACAAACGTAAAGAGAAAAAGTTGTTTTGTGAATGATACACCCTGTCTTTGCCAGCTCTATATACTTAAGAGATGGTAATTCATAAATCAAGCTAAGGAATTTACATTCTAAAATTTTCTGTGATGGCACTTTAAATCAGCATATTATAAACAGGAAAAAAAAACTCGGTTTTCCTGTAAAACTTGACTACATTTCCCCCACATCTCAGTGTTTTGATTTTCCTTTTGCCAAAGGCGATCCACCCTTCCTGCTGTATCTGTTATCAGACTCCATTCTTCTTCCTGCCTCCCACCCATAACCATGTTTCTACTCACTAGCTCCAGTTCTGATTGGATCCTTAGTTTGACATCTGTTACAAAAGAAACACAGCTGCCAAGTTTGGGTGCCTCTTCCCATAGCTCTTCACTCCCTGACATCACACACACAAAAAAAACAACAATAACCATCATTTCCTTTGTTGTGCCCATTGTGAGGGAAAGGGAAATTTGCCCCCAAAATTAGGATTTTGCCCAGGGCTTCTGGGACCTTAATATTGCTATAAATGACAGATCAGAGCAGCTGCAAGGTGAAACGTACTCTTTACTTTCTTCTACGGACTGAGGCAAAAGCATAAATAAATAAATAAATCCAATAGAGGAGATATGTTGATGGCTTGGACTTGGGTAGCTAGCACCTAACGGTGTTGAACAGATGGTAAGCATCAAATAAATACTGAATGAATGAATGGATGGATGAATGAATGATATAATAGCCATGGCAAATGAAAGAACTAAACTTTTTGGAGATATTTATAAGTAAAACTGACAGGAATTAGTGTTGAATTCAATTTGGGAGTCAAGTAGAAGGATTATTCTCAAGTTTCTAATTTGGGCAACTCAGTAGATAGCGTCTTGTCTGCTCAAGCTGCCATAACAAAATACCAGAGACTTGGTGGCTTAAACAACAGATATTTAGTTTTAAAGACTGGATGTTCAAGATCAAGGTGCCAGCATGGTCAGGTTCTGGTAAGAACTCTCCCTGGCTTATAGATGATTTCTCTCTCAGTGTCCTTGCATGGTGGGCAGAGAGAAGAGGAGGAGAGAGTCACTTTTGGACTCTTAAAGTCTCTTCTGCTCTCTTCTTATAAAAGACTTAATTCAATCATGAGGGCCCCATTCTTATGACCTCATATAAACCTAATTGTTTACCAAAGGTCTGGCCTCCAAATACTATCACGTTGAAGGTTAGGGTTTCAAAATATGACTCTGGGGGGATACAATACAGTCCATAGCAGATAGCAGTGTCATGCATAGGATTAGGAGCCCTAAATAAAGAACAGGTCAGACAGTAGAGTAAAGAAAAAAAGAAGGAATCAACTTTGGCACATGTTGAGTTTGAAGTGTCTAAAGCCTGAATTTACCACAAGACATTGCTTTAGCCATAGCCCTCTCAAGAAGTGGCTACATTTTCTTCCTCATTCTTCTCACCATTGAGCCTGGAAATAAGTTAGGTACCCTTTAGGTATCCTTGCTCCTCATTCCTGTTTCCAGTCCATTCTACCTCCTCCATATAAATAAACATATAGGTTGAGTCTCATAAAATCAAACTAAACCACCCACTACCCTTCCTTGTTATAGTAGTATTCCAAACACCAGGTCACTCTCCCCTATTTATTGAGGATTTTTAGCTTCTGGATCATTGTCACTCTCTCCAGCACTATTCCTATCATAATTCTTCGTGATTTTAATATCTACACAAATGACCCTTCCAGTACTCTGGACTCTCAGATCCTTGACTTCTTCTCTTCCACTGATCTTGTTCTTCCCCTTCAATTGTCATATCCTAAACTTGTCACTGCAACTTCTGCAATGCCTGCATATTATAGGGAGGATTATTCTACTTTTTGAACTTTTATATTTTAATGCACTTTATTGATGTATAATTTACATAAAATAAGATGCACCTATTTTAAGTGTTTTATCCAACGACTTTTGACAAATATATCTGCACATGCAACCACTAACCCAATGAAAATATAGAATATTTCTCTTACCTCAGAAAGTTTCTTTGTGTCTCTTTGCAGTCAGTCTTTCCCACTGTATCCCACTACCCTCTACCAGAAAATCAGTCTTTTAAATTTCAGCTATTCCAATGTGTGTGTATTAGTATTTTGTGCTTTTAATTTTCATTTCCCTTTTGACTAATGGTGTTGAGCATCTTTTCATATCTTTATTTACCATCTGTATCTCTTTCATACACTGTTTAAATCTCTTGCTCATTTTTAAGTCGGATAGTTTGTCATTGAGTTGTAAGAGTTCTTTATTCATATATTTTCTATATTTTATATTTTAGATACAAACATTTTACATTTTCTTAACAGTTCTTATGAAAAGCCGATTTTAGTTTTCATGTAGCTCCATTTACTGATTTTTTCTTTTCTTTTCCTCACTCTCTGAATTGCAGCCATATTAACCTTCTTTCAGTTCCATATAATGCCATGCTCAAGTATGTTTCAAGGCTTTGGGATATTTTATTTGCTGTTTAGAATGCCTTCTTCGTGCCTATTCACATAGTTAACTCTTATTCTTTGAACTGAGTTCAAATGCCACTTCCTCAGAAAGGCCTTCCCTAACAGACCCCATATAGATTGTGTTTTCTGTTACACACTCTCATAACATGCACATCCATCCTTCCTTCAAAGAATTATCTTACTTTAAAGGTAAGTTAATTTGGAAGACTATTTTTAAAATATCTGTTACATATAATATATATTTTATCTGTATATGTAATATCTGGTCTATTTTAAATACATTATTCAGTAAGTATTTATTGGGAAAGTGTATGGATGAGTAAAGAGTAAAGGGGCCATAGATAAATTGAAGTATACATAAAATTTCAAAGCAGAAAAGTGTGTTGCTTTCCACCAGTGAGCAAAAGATGGTCTTTATTTTCCACCATTATTTTTGTTACTATTGAAGTATAGTTAACATGTAACGTTATATTAGTTTCAGGAGTGCAACATATTGATTCGACAATTCTATACATTACTCAGTGCTCGTCATAAGTGTAGTTGACCTCTGTCACCAAACAACATTATTACAACATTATTGAGTATATCCCCTATGCTGGACTTTTCATCTCCATGATTTGTTTTATAACTGGAAGTGTGTACCTCTTAATTCTCTTTGTCTATTTTGTCCACCCTCATTCACCTCCCCTCTGGAAACCAGTAGTTTGTTCTCTATATTTAGAGATTGGGTTTGTTTGGGTTTTTGTTTATTTGCTTCCTTCTTGTTTTGTATTTTAGATTCCACATATAAGTGAAACTGTATGGTATTTGTCTTTCTCTGTCTGACTTATTTCACTTACTGTAATACCTTATAGGTCCATCTACATTGTCACAAATGACAAGATCTCATTCCTTTTTCTGCCAAATAATATTCCATTCATCTATTGAGAGACACTTTAGTTGCTTTCATATTTTTAGTTATTGTAAATAGTGCTTCAATTAATATAGGGGTTCATATATCTTTGCAAATCAATGTTTTCATTTTGGGGGGTAAATACCCAATAGTGGAATTACTAGCTCATATGTTATTTCTATTTCTAATTTTTTGAGGCAACTTCATGTTGTTTTCCACAGTGCTTGAACTAATTTACATTCCCACTGAAGATACATAATTGTTCCCTTCTCTCCAACACTTGTTATTTCTTACCTTTTTGATACTAGTCATTCTGACTTGTGTGAGGGGATCTATCACCGTGGGTTTTATTTGTATTTCCCTGATGATGAGTGATGTTGAGCATCTTTTCATGTATCTTTTGGCCATCTAGGTGTCTTCTTTGAAAGTGTCTATTCAAGTATTCCTTTTTAAGCAGATTATTCAGGATTTTTTGGTGTTCAGTTGTATAAGTTCTTTTTATTTTAAATTTTATTTATTATTTGAGAGAGAGTACACATGAAGAGAAAGAGAGAGCACACCAAGTGAGGGGCAGAGGGAGAAGCAGGCTTCCGGCTGAGCAGTGAGCCTGACATGGAGCTTGATCCTGGGACTCCAGGATCATGACCTGAGCTGAAGATAGATACTTAACCAACTGAGCCACTCAGGCACCCCAGTTATATAAGTTCTTAACATACTTTGGATATTATCCCCTAATGAGTTACATTATTTGCAAATATCTTTTCTCATTCAGTAGGTTGCCTTTTTGTTTCATTACATGTCTCCAAAGGCAAAGAAAACAAAAGCGAAAATGAACTTTTGGGACTTCATCAAGATAAAAAGCTTCTGCACAGCAAAAGAAACAGGCAACAAAACAAAGAGGCAACTTACGGAATGGGAGAAGATATTCACAAATGACACTACAGAGAAAGGGTTGATATCCAAGATCTATAAAGAACTCCTCAAACTCAACACCCAAAAAACAGATTACTATGTCAAAAATGGGCAGAAGACATGAACAGACACTTCTCCAAAGAAGACATACAAATGGCTAGCAGACACATGAAAAAATGTTCATCATCATTAGCCATTAGGGAAATTCAAATCAAAACCACATTGAGATACCACCTTACACCTGTTAGAATGGCTAAAATTAACAACAGGAAACAACAAGTGTTGGAGAGGATGTCAAGAAAGGGGAACCCTCTTACAGCGTTGGTGAGAATGCAAGTTGGTGCGGCCACTTTGGAAAACAGTGTGGAGGTTCCTTAAAAAATTAAGAGTAGAGCTACCCTATGACCCTACAATTGCACTACTGGGTATTTACCCCCAAAGACACAGGTGTAATGTAGTGTACTCCAATCTTCATAGCAGCAATGTCCACAATTGCCAAACTGTGGAAAGAACCAAGATGCCCTTCAACAGATGAATGGATAAAGAATATATGGTCCATATATATAATGGAATATTACTCAGCTATCAGAAAGGATGAATACCCAACTTTTGTATAGACATGGATGGGACTTGAGGAGATTATGCTGAGTGAAATAAGTCAAGCAGAGAAAGTCAAGTATCATATGGTTTCCCTTGTGAGACATAAGGAATAACATGGAGGACATTAGGAGAAGGAAAGGAAAAGTGAATTGGGGTAAATCAGAGGGGGTGGGGGGATGGATGAGCCTGGTGGTGAGTATTAAGGAGGGCACATATTGCATGGAACACTGGGTGTGGTACATAAACAATGAATTTTGGAACACTGAAAAAATAAAATTAAATTTAAAAAAATTTAAAAATTTTTTCTTTTGCTTTGCAAAAGCTTTTAATTTTGGTGTAGTCCCAATAGCTTATTTTTATTTGCTTCTCTTGACTCAGGAGACATAGCCATAAATATGTTGCTAAAGCTGATGTCCAAGAGATTACTGCCTATGTTTTCCTCTAGGAATTTTATGGTTTTAGTTCCTACATTTAGGCTTTTAATCCATTTTGAGTTTATTTTTGTGTATGGTATAAAAAAGAAGTGGTCCGGGGTGTCTGGGTGGCTCAGTTGGTTAAGTGACTGCCTTCGGCTCAGGTCATGATCCTGGAGACCCGGGATCAAGCCCCACATCGGGCTCCCTGCTCGGCGGGAAGCCTGCTTCTCCTTCTCTCACTCCCCCTGCTTGTGTTCCCTCTCGGGCGGTGTTTCTCTCTGTCAAATAAATAAAATCTTTAAAAAAAAAAAGAAGTGGTCCAATTTTTTCCTTTGCACTTTTTAGCTGTCCAGTTTTGCCAGCACCATTTATTGAAAAGATTACCTTTTCCCCCATTGGATATTCCTGCCTCCTTTGTCATAGATTAAACTAACCATATAAGCCTGGATTTATTTCTGGGCTATCTTGTTTCATTGATCCATGTGTCTATTCTTGTTCCAGGACCATACTGTTTTGATTAGTATAGTCTTGTAATATAGTTTGAAATTGGAGCATGATACCTGTGCCTCTATTCTTTCTCAAGATTTCTTTGGCTATTCAGGTCTTCTGTGATTCCATACAAATTTACAGTTATTTGTTCCAGTTCTGTGAAGAATGCCATTAGCATTTGATAGAGATTGCATTGAAACTATAGACTGCTTTGCATGCTATGAACATTTTAACAAATTTTAACAATGATAATTCTGCCAATCTATGATTACAATATATCTTTCTATTTGTTTGTTTCATCTTTAATTTCTTTCATTAGTGTCTTATAGTTTTCAGAGTACAGGTCATTTACCCCCTTGGTTAAATTTACTTGCAGGTATGTTTTTTCAAGTAGGCTCCACACCCAGGTTGGAGCACAACATGGGGTTTGAACTCATGACCCTGAGATCAATACCTGAGCTGAGATCAAAAGTTGGACACTCAACTGACTAAGCCACTCAAGTATCCCAACTAGGTTTTATTTTATGCAATTCTAAATGGGGTTGTTTTCTTAATTTCTCTTTCTGCTACTAAGTTATGAATGTATAGAAATGCAACAGATTTCTGTATATTAAGTTTGTACCCTGCTGGGCACCTGGGTGGCTCAGCGGGTTAAGCCTCTGCCTTCAGCTCAGGTCATGATCTCAGGGTCCTGGGATCCAGGCCTGCATGGGGCTCTCTGCTCAGCAGGGAGTCCGCTTCCCCCTCTATCTCTGCCTGCCTCTCTGCCTACTTGTGATCTCCCTCTGTCAAATAAATAAATAAAATCTTTTTAAAAAAAATTTGTACCCTGCATCTCTGCTGAATTCATTTATTAGTTCTAAAAGTATTTTGGTGGAGTCTTTAGAGTTTTCCACAGAGGATATGATGTTGTCTGCAAATAGTGACAGTTTTCCACAGAGGATATTATGTTGTCTGCAAATAGTGACAGTTTTACTTCTTCTTTATCAATTTGGGTGCCTTTTATTTCTTTTTATTGTCTGACTGCTACAGCTAGGACTTCCAGTACTATGTTGAATAAAAGTGGTAAGAGTGGACATCCTTTTCTTGTTCCTGATCTTAGAGGAAAAGCTTTCAATTTTGACCATTGATTATGATGTTAGCTGTGGGTTTTTCATATATTGCCTTTATTATGTTGAGATATGCTCCTTTGAAACCAACTTTGTTGAGAGTTTTTATCATGAATGGATGTTGTATTTTGTCAAAAGGTTTTTCTGATCTATTGAGACCGTCATATGGTTTTTAATCCTTTCTTTTTGTTAATATCTTGTATCACATTGATTGACTTATGAATTTTAAACCATCATTACAACCAGGAAATAAATCTCATTGAAATGGAAAATGCACTTACTCTTTTTTCAACATTCTCATTTTGAATATTAATTTTAAAGATATAATCTCAGAAGTGGAACAAATTGTATGCCCAGAAATATTTGCTGCTGAAGTATTTAGCATAGCAAAAAATTTGGAATGTCTGAAATGCCCATCAATAGGAAATGGTCACATAAATTCTGGGACTACATAAAATTAATTATTATTTTTATGTACTCATTACACTTGTCACTTTAAACACAATAAACTTATTTGATTCATTATGTCTGTCTGCCCACAGGTGGTAGGATCCATGACATTAAGGGTTTCCAATTTTGTCTCTAGAAACTGGCTCATTTCCCAGTAGGCACTCAATACATGCTTAAGCAAATGGATGAATGAGGCTTTCCTTTATCTTAACAGGCTGGAAGTGACGGGGAGAGTATTGGAAACTGTCCCTTTTGCCAACGCCTTTTTATGATCCTCTGGCTTAAAGGAGTTAAATTTAATGTGACTACTGTTGACATGACCAGGTAAGAGAAATCAGGACATGTTTCATTCTGGAGATTGGAATCGGTAGACACCAATATAATGTTTGTGTTTGTATAATCTGTACTTTATCTACAGGCCTAACTCTGCTTATTTTCAATAATCACAGAAAGCCTGAAGAGCTGAAGGACTTAGCTCCAGGTACCAATCCTCCCTTCCTGGTATATAATAAGGAGTTGAAAACAGACTTCATTAAAATTGAGGAGTTTCTAGAGCAGACACTGGCTCCTCCAAGGTACAATATTCTATATGATATTATTATTTTTGAGAAAATCTATTTTATTGCTCTATATTGAAGATTGAGGATTCTTACTTCTAGATATCTAATTCTTTTTCACTATTGGACCTCTCTTTTTACTATTTTTCTAGAAATGCTTGCAAAGATCCCCATGATTACTCTATACATGTTAACAAAACTTTTCTACAGTATTACTTATTTAATAAATGTAAAGCTATTAAAACCTTATTAGATGTAGATAATATACTAGGAAAGGGCAAAGGATAGATTTGGAAGCCTGGGAAAGGCACAGAATTTCAGCCATAATTAAGCTTGGGGGCATTTATACTGATAGAAATTAGACTTGTTTTATTATAAAGCCCTCACAAGATCTTCAATTTTGAAATAGCCTTTGATTCAGTCTGATTTCTAAGCTCTGCAGGTTGGGAAATATAATGTCTATCATTATATGAGAGAGCGAATCCCAAGAAGACTCCCTGCTGAGCAGGAAGCCCCCACAAGGGCTTGATCTCAGGACCCTGAGATTATGACCTGAGCTGAAACCAAAAGTTAGATGTTTAACCAACTGAGCCACTCAGGCACCCCCGAAGTATTTTTTTATATTTCTTATGCTGTGCCTTTTATTCCCATGACTTATTCATTCCATAACTGGAAGCCTGTATCTCACACTCCCCTTCACCCATTTTCACCTATCCCCTCACTCGGGCAGCCAGCAGTTTGTACTCTGTATTTATATGTCTGTTTCTGGAGGCATCATGATTTCAGACTTCAAGTTATATTACAAAGCTGTAGAGATCAAGAGAGTATGGTACAGACACAAAATGATGGGTATGAAGGAGGGTTAATGTTGTGGTGAGCACTAGGTGTTATATGTAAGTGATTAATCACTAAATTCTACTCCTGAATGCAATATTACACTATATGTTAGCTAACTAAGGTTTAAATAAAAACCTTTAAAAAAGGAAATTTGAAGATTCAAAAAATACACACATAGATCAAAAGAACAGAATATAAAACCCAGAAATAAACCCACAACTCTATAATCAACTAATCTTTGACAAAGCAGGAAAGAATATCCAATGGGAAAAAGTCTCTTCAGCAAATGGTGTTGGGAAAACTTGACAGCCACATGCAAAAGAATAAAACTGGATCACTTTGTTATACCATCCACAAAAATAAACTAAAAATGATGAAAAACCTAAATATAAGACAGGACACCATTAAAACCCCAGGAGAACACAGGCAGTAACCTCTTTGACATCAGCCATAGGAACTTCTTACTAGATATGTCTCCTGAGGCAAAGGAAACCAAAGCAAAAATAAGCCATTGTTATTGCATGGAGCACTGAGTGTTACACATAAACAATGGATATTGGAACACTGCACCAAAAACCAATGATGTACTGTATGGTGATTAACATAACATAAAAATCAATAAATAGATGATAAATAGATAGATAGATAGATAGATAGATAGATAGATAATAGATAAATGATAGATGATAGATGATAGATAGATAGATAGATGATAGATAGATAGATAGATAGATAGATAGATAGATAGATAGATAGATAGACAGACAAAAATAAACCACTGGGACCTCAAAATAAAATGCTTCTGCACAGCAAAGGGAACAATCAAGAAAAAAAAAGCAGCCTGAAGAGTGGAAGCAGATATTTGCAAATGACATCTCTGATAAAGGGTTAGTATCCAAACTATATAATAAATGTATAAAATTGAACACTCTAAAAACAAATAATCCAGCTTAAAAATGGGCAGAGGAACTGAATAGACATTTCTCCAAAGAAGACATCCAGATGGGCAACAGATACATGAAAAGATGCTCAACATCATTCATCATCAGGGAAATGCAAATCAAAACCACTATCAGTTATCACCTCACACCTGTCAGAATGGCTAAATTAACAACACAGTAAACAACAGGTATTGGCAGGTATGCCGAGTAAGGGAACCCCCTCTCACTATTGGTGGGAATGCAAACTGGTGCAGCCACTCTGGGAAAGAGTATGGAGACTCCTCAAAAAGTTAAAAATAGAGCTACCCTGAGAACCAGCAACTTCACTACTGAGTATTTACCCAAAGACTCCAAAAATACCAATTCAAAGGGGTACATGCACCTGAATGTTTATAGCAGCATTTTCTATAATAGCCAAATTATGGAAACAGCCAAAGTATCCATCAATAGATAAATGGATAAAGAAGATGTGGGGTGTGTGTGTGTGTGTGTGTGTGTGTGTGTGTGTGTGGTGAATGGAATATTACTCAGCCATAAAAAGAATGAAATCTTGCCATTTGCAGCAAAATGCATGGAGCTAGAGAGTATTATGCTAGGTGAAATAAGTCAGTCAGAGAAAAACAAATATCATATGACTTCACTCATGTGGAATTTAAGAAAAAAAACAAGTAAGCAAAGGGAAAAAAGAGAGAGGGGGCAAACCAAGAAACAGACTCGTAACTATAGAGAATAAACTGATGCTATGAGAAGGGAGGGGTTGAGGGATGGTTGAAATACGTGATGGGGATTTAGGTGTTATCACTCATTAAATCTATGCTGGTGTGATGGGTATAGTCCTATCTCATGATACCTTAAATTGCATTTCCCTGAATAATAGGTGAATTTGAGCATCTTTACACATGTTGGTTGATCATTTGTTTTTGTTCTGTGAATCATCTTGTCAAATCCTTCTGACTTTCTATCAGCTTATGTATCGGGAATTGCATTCAACTCTGCTAACTAGAAACCAAAAAAGTACTGGTTTAAATAAATATGGGTTTTATTTTTTCACATAATAAGGAGTCAAGAATGAGACTGTAGGGATGGAATGATAGCTCCCAAAATGCACTGAGGACCCCGACTCTTTCTAATCTTTCTTCTCTGCTATGCTTCAGGTGAGGCTTCCAGTCTCAAAGTTAATTCATGGTGACAATATGTCTGTTGGAATTCCAGGCAACATATCTAACTCCTACACAGGAAGAAGGAAAAGGCAAAGAACAAAAGGTGCAAGCCAGATATAAGAAGTTTTCACAGAAGCCACACTCAATAATTTGCATTATATTTCATTATCCAAAAGTAATTCACATGATCACATTGAAGTACAAAGTGGATCTGGGAAATGTAGTTTTTATCCAGGTATATTGCCAGTCCTAATAAAACAAGTTTTAGTGAAAGAAAAAAAGAAAGAGAAATAAAGAAAGAAAAAGAAGAAAGGGAGAAAGGAAGAGAAAGAAGAAAGAAGAAAGAAAGAAGAAAGAAAGAAGAAAGAAAGAAAGAAAGAAAGAAAGAAAGAAAGAAAGAAAGAAAGAAAGAAAGAGAAAAAGAAAGGAGGAGGAAGGAAGGGAGGGACAGAGGGAGGGGGAAGAAGGGAGGAAGGAAGGTAGGAAAGAAGGAAGGAAGGACGGATGAGGAAGGGAGGGAGGGAGGGAGGAAGAGAGGGAGGAGGAAATGAGAGAGATGCACAGAGCTATGTTATCAGCAGTAGTCTGCCCATCTGACCATCAGATAAATGTGTGCATGCTTCTTACATGGAACACACCTACTCCCAAGAGAAACAGCTTCCACGTTCCATATAGTTACTTCATCCAGCTCAAAGTTCAGGATCTTTGGGTGATATGCAGCATCTCCATTAGATACTAATCGCTGAGCAATTAAATAAATTAAAACACAAGTTTTCTCCACCCAGTCCTTGACACACTCAATATATCATGGTGGAGCAGTAATTGAATAACTGGAATAAAAACTGCCATTTTTAAAGGATGACAATAAAAAAGGACAGCACACAACAATCATCTGTTTGTAACAGTTATCATTGTTAGGGAAACAAATGAAAGACTGTTTCTAAGTTTTGGCATTACAAACGATGCTAAAATATACTTTCTTTTTACAAAGCACCCCAGAATGGTTATTTTGTCTGCCATATTGCTAGATATGGAAGTCCTTTCATATAAACTTTATCTAAATTTTTAAAACCCTTTAGGTACCTATATCAATGAAACTGGTGGAGTAAGGAACTCCCAAACTCCATCCCTCCATAAAAACAATGAATAGCTTGGGGAAAAATGTCAGAATCAACTTTCCCAGAACCCTGGAATATAGTCCCAAATTTACAAGAGTTAAGAGAATATTAATGAAGAAAAAAGACTTAATTTTAGTAAGAAAGCCTTGTGGAATTTTACATTATCTTACCACCTCTAATCTTCAGTCTTTAGAAGCCTTAAAGATAGCAGTCCACATTGTAGGTGCAAGTTGCTGGTAGCAGAGGACATGATATGGGCTTTATTCTCAAATAAATATGGTTAGTTTGCCTGTGGCACCCTGAAGGATTGGCTTGAGGGTTTGTGTTTTTTCACCTACTTGAGAGTTTCCCCAGGGCTGAGGCAGTTTCTCTGCTGGCATTCATAAAAGGCATTTAAAGGCAGTTGTATTAGCCATTGCTACATGGGACAAGGGATGGCACTTGGGGAAAGCAATAGACAACTGAAAAGCCTGGGAAGAAACAGGCTTGGATGTCTGGGGGATACTTAGAGGAATAAGGACTTCAAAACACTTTCATGTATTATAGGGACATTAGAAGTCCATGCAGTGTCGAGGTTTAGACCTATGCTCAAAAAAGACTTGAGAAGATCCTAAATTCTTACTTTGGACTGAACTTCAGACACCAGGCAAGCAGAAATTGAAAGCTAAAATATGAAGTGCATACATAAGCATTGAAGGAGTGCCCCAGCTAAAAGCAAGATTGCAAATACCGAGAGACCTTTTCTTTATTTCAAACAAAAGTTTGTTTGTTTGGGTTCTAGGAGTTTAATGAAATCTCTGTTAAATCAATAACTAACCAAATATAATGGTACAAAGATTTCAGTGGCCCCACACAACAGAAAACATAGACTTTACAAAATTACTTCAGAAAATTCACTAAACAAATAAGTGATACCTTCAATAAGCAGCAACAACAAATCCTGGGGAATGGAGAATCTGATTTTCAGAGTTTCTACATTATAATGTTGAAGTATCCAGTTTTCAAGAAAAAATAATATCATGTCAAGAAACAAGAAAGTATGGCCCATTCACGGGAAAAACAGAAATTAATAGAAACTGTCCCTGAGAAAACCCAGATACTTGATTTAATAGACAAATACTTTACATCAACTTTGTAAAATCTAATGCTGAAAGCCTCTAGTGAATTGTTGATTTCAGCACCATCTGAACATAGAGAGAATGTCAATAAAAAGATAGAAAATATTAAAAGGAACCAAATAGAAATTCTGGAGATGAAAAGTATATAACTGAAATCAACAATTCACTAGAGGTTTTCAACATCAGATTTGAACAGATAAAAGAAATAATGTGCAAAACTGAGCATAAGTCAATTGAGATGATCCAGTCTGAAGAAAGAAAATAAGTAGAATCTAACATAGCAGTGGAACACCATCAAATGTACCAAGATATACATAATGGGAGTCACAGGGAGAAAAGGAATAGAGAGGCAGAAGAGTGTTAGAAGGAATAATAGCTGAAAACTTTCCAAATTTAATTAAATACATTTATCTATACATCTAAGGAGGTCAATGAATTCCAAGAAGAATAAACACAAAGAGATTAACAACAGGATACATTATAATCTAATTATCTAAAGCCAAAGCCAAAGATAGAATCTTGAAAGCAGCAAGAGAAAAATGATTCATTATGTGGAAGGGATCCTCAATAAGATTAACAGATGATTTTTCATCAGCAACTGTGGAGGCCAGAAGCTGAAAGGTGGAGAGCCTGGGTGGTGCAGTCAGTTAAGTATCTGACTCTTAGTTTTGGCTCAGGTCATGAGATCAAGCCTCAGGTCAGGCTCCACATTCAATGTGGAGTCTGCTTAAGACTCTCTCCCTCTCCCCCTCCCCGATTGCCTCTGTCTCTGCCTCTTGCTCTCAGTCTTTTTCTCTCTCTCCAAAAAAATAAATCTTTAAAAAATAAAATAAAGGCTGAATGAATAAAAGTTAACCAAGAATTTCGTATTTGGCAAAACTATCCTTCAAAAGTGAAAGAGAAGTTAAGACATTGCACATGAACAAAAACTGAGGATTTTGTTGCTAATATACCTACTGTACAAGAAATGCTATAGGGAGCCCTTCAGGCATAAATGACAGGCCACTAGACAGTAACTCAAAGTCATGTGAAGAAATAAAGAGCAGCAGTAAAGGAAGGAAGCACATACTCATCTTGATGCAAAAATATGTTGAAAATCTGACACCATTTCATGATAATATTCAACAAACTAGGAATAGAAGGGAATTTTTTCAACCTGTTAAATGGCATCCACTAAAAACCCACAGATAACATCATACTTAATGGTGAAGTATTGAAAAATTTCCCTCTAAGATCAGGAACAACACAAAGATACCATTGGTGACACTTCTGTTCGACATTGTATTGGAAGTTCTAACCAGAACAGTTATGAAAGAAAACTAAATAAAAAGTATTCAAAATGGTAAGGAAGAAGTAAAACTATTTCTACTTGCAGATGGCATGATCTTTCAAATAGAAAATCCTTTAAAGTCCACTAAAATACTACTAGAACTAATAAATGAATTCAGTGAAATTGAAGGATACAGCCAACATACAAAAATCAGTTGTATTTCTTTACATTATCAATGAATAATCTGAAAAGTAAATTAAGAAAACAATTCAATTTTAACAGTATCAAAAATAATAAAACACTTTAGAATAAACTTAAGGAAGGAGGAGAAAGACTTCTCTGCTGAAAACCACAAACCATTGCTGAAATAAAGAATACCTAAAAATGGGACATGTATATTAGTTTCATAGGGCTGCCATAACAAAGTGCCACACATTTGGTGGCTTGGAAGAGAAATCTGTCTCACAGTTCTGAAAGCTAGAAGTATGAACATCAAAGTATCAGCCAGGCTATGCTCCCTCTGAAACCTTTAAGAAAAAGATCCTTCCTTTCCTTTTCCTAGTTTATAGTGGTTTTCCAGCAGTCATTGATGTTCCTTGATTTGTAGATCCATAACTCCAATCCTCCATCTTCACATGGCATTTTCTCCATACCTCTGTCTTTTCAAAAGTGGTGCATAAGGAGTAATATAGAGGACAGTAGGAGAAGGAAAGGAAATGGGAAGTAGGGTAATTCAGGGAGGGAAACGAAACATGAGAGACTTTGGACACAGAAACAAACTGAGGGACTTGGAGGGAGGGGGTGGGGGGATGGGAGAGCCTGGTGGTGGGTACTGAGGGCACCTATTGCATGGAGCACTGGGTGTGGGGCATAAACAATGAATCTTGGAACACTGAAAAAACAAAATAATATATAAAAATGAAAACATAGGTGTCCTTTTTTAAGAACACTGATCATCTTCGATTAATGGACCTGCCTTACTCCAGCATGGCCTTGTCTTAACTAATTATATCTTTAACAGTCTATTTCAAAATAAGGTTACATTAGAAAGTACTGGAGTTGGGGTGCCTGGGTGGCTCAGTTGGTTGACTGATGGTTGAAACCATTTGACTCTTGGTTTCGACTCAGGTCATGATCTCATGGCTTGTGAGACTGACCCCTGCATTGGGGTCTCTGCTCAATGGGGAGTCTGCTTTAAGATTCTCTCTGTCCTTCCCTCCCCCAAAATAAATATTTTAAAATAGCTCAAGTGATTTTCTGTTATGTGAATTTTATCTCAATATTTTTAGAAAAGGTTAGATTTTTAATTGAAATTGCACTGAATTTACATTACTATTTGAATAAATTTCATTTTTATGATATAAATAGTTCCCATCAGAGAATATGATTTGTGTATTTGGGTACCATCTTATTATTTTTATTGAGATATAGTTGTTATATAACATTGTGTAAGTTCGAGGTGCACAACATATTGATTTGATATTTGTATATTGTAATATGACAACCACTGCAGTGTTAGTTAATATCTCTACCACAATACATAATTATTATTTCTTTTTGCTGGCGAGAATAATTAAAACCTTGTCTCTCAGCAACTTTGAAGTTTATAATATAGTCTTGTTGACTATAATTACTATGCTGTGCTTATTGATCTATTAGTTACAATTTTTTACAATTTAAACAATATCTCTCCACAATCCCCTCACCAGGGTGTTTCCATTAACTATCATTTTACTACTTTTTTATGAATTTTTCCTTTTAGATTCCACATGTAAGTGAGATCATACAGTATTTGTCCTTCTCTGTCTGACTTATCGCACTTGGAGTAATGTCCTTAAGGTCCATTCATGTCACAAATGGCAGGATTTCCTTCTTCTTTATGGGTGAATAATAGTCCACTGTATATAAGCACCACATCTCCTTTACCCATTCATCCACTGATTTACATTAGGTTATCATCCTAAGTGCCAGTCTTATGTTCTTTGATAAGATTTTGTCTTGTTCTGTTTTTTTCATATGGTTCTCTACCTTTTCTATTAACTCATTTCTTAATATTTTATACTTTTGTCACTATTGTAAATGGAATATACTACTAATATCCATTTCTATCTTGTTATTGCTAACATGGAAAATTTATTTTTTAATGTTTGACCTGTATTAGCCACCTTACCAAAATATCTCATTAATTCTGGTAATTTTTCCTATACTTTCCTGAGTTTTCTAGGTATACAATTATATTGTTGCTTCCCTTCCAATAATTATACTAGTGCTTTATGTTGTCTTTCTCAACTTGATAGAACCTCAAAAACAATAGCTAATATAAAAGCAGTTGTAGGTGTCTATCTTGTTCCTAAATTTAATGTACATGATTCTAAAGTCACCATTTAGAATGTTTTTTGTCTCACTTGTTAGTGCATTCAGCACAATGTTGAAGAGTAGTAATGGTAATGATTATTCTTATCCTCTACTCATTTTAAGGGAAATAGTCCTAACATTTCACCATTTAATATGGTGCTTGCTGCAAGTTTTTGATGGATACATTTTATCAAGTTAAGGAAATTAATGAATTAGTTTAATCATTCAACAAATATTTACTAAATACTTAGTGTCAGATAGTATTCTAGGCACTTGGGACACATCAGTGACTAAGCCAAGCAAAAAGATTCTGCCCTTGTGGACCTTACAACTAGATGGGTCAGATCACATCAGTCGTTGTAGACTACTGAGAGGAGTTGGGGCCTGGGTCTGAATAAGATGGACACACTGCATGGTAATAAGGAGGGAAGAGACATGATACAACTTATCTTTTAACATGATTGCTCTGGAAGCAGGTAGAAAATAGTCTAGGAATGTGGGGGACAGGCAGAGGAGTGGGGAGAATAGTCAAGAAGCTTTGGACCAGGTAGGGGGCAGTGGAAGTGGTGAGAAGTGGGTAGATTCTGAGTACATTTTGGGGTTTATTTGCTTTTTTAAAAATTTATATTTAAATGCTATTTAGTTTGCATACAGTGCAATAATGGTTTCAGGGATAGAATTCAGTGATTCATCACTTATATACAACACCCAGTGTTCACCCATTGCCCTCCTAAATGCCCATCACCTATCTAGCCCATCCCCCACCCAACTCCCCTAGGGACACTTTGAAAGGTAAACTGGCTAGAATTGCTAATAGATCAAATATGGGGAAGGAGAGAAGAGGGGAATCAAGGAAGATGACGGTTTGTCCTGACCATTTCTAGTTGGAGGAGTTTTTTTTGTGAATAGGAATTGATTTTCATTGAACTCTTTTTCTGCATCTATTCGTGATCATATGGTATTTAATTTCTTAATTTGGTGAATTGCATTATTACATCATTTTATTTTATTATGCTCAAGGAACTTTGTATTACTAAAGAGAAGCCATCTTGGCTACCTTTTTCCATCCTCTCCTCTTTATTCCTTCATTTTTATGTAAGTTACAATAATTTAAAACTATGTTTTTCCTAGGACTTATCTTATCTTTGAAAATGTATTACCAACATATCTCCTGCCAAATAAACTCTTAGGAGCAAGTAAGGAGGACTTAACTACCATTTAAAACATTATTTCTACAAGTTAATAAGCTTTGAATTCTCCACAACAGGTTTCCCAGTGAACTTTGGAAACTTAAGTATTCTGATATTGGAAAAAGATACATATTTCCAATGGGAGATTCCAGGACCTTCCATGTCCAGCACAATTTTTCAGAACCTCCATTCTCAGTAGAGTGCAAGCTAAGACACTTCGTCTCTGACTTGTTATGTGTGAATAATCACAGAGTGATGTTTCTTTTTAAGGTATCCACACCTGAGTCCCAAGAACAAGGAATCCTTTGATGTGGGCTGTAACCTCTTCGCCAAGTTTTCTGCATACATTAAGAATACGCAAAAAGAAGCAAATAAGAGTAAGATAGCTTGGTTTTAATTTATGTTTCTCTCACACATTTGCTGAGTTTCACAGTCTCACTCAGTTAAAATAGGATTTTCCTGAATGTACAGTATATGTTGGGGAATACTATTCCTCTGATTCTGTCTTCTCTCCTTTGAAATTCTTTGCATGAATTCTTATTAAATTTAGAATCCAAGATTCAATAGAGCAATTACCAACTTGGCTTAATTAGAGCATTGATAAGCCAGGAGTGAGCTAACTGCAAGACTGTTTTTTTAGCCTTCCAACTTCCCCAGTCCTGTGTACCTTTAAGGTTTCTGAAACCATAACATCTACCATCTCCCATAAACATTCTTGAATAGGTCTACTACCTTCTGAGCCATGAGAGCTATTAGTCTCTGATTCCACTTCTGACTCATCTGTGTTTAGTAATAACATATATGACTTTCCTTGACTCTCCTTACAAGGCACCTCTTCAAGAAAAGTCCCAAAATATTTTTACTCACCGTTTCATTAAATATCTGACCCTGTCTTATCAGTGGGCAGTTGAGAGTTCTAGTTAATTAGTTAGATTTTGAAAAGCCAGTGTAAGCAATGTGTGTAGATATGTCTAAATGTATAAAAAGCATTTGAAAATGTTCACTCATGAAGACAAAATGTCAGTGACCCTATGACTTCTTTGCATCAGATTTTGAAAAATCTCTGCTGAGAGAATTTAAACGTCTGGATGACTACTTAAACACTCCACTTCTGGATGAAATTGATCCAGACAGTACTGAGGAACTCACAGTTTCCAGAAGATTGTTCTTAGACGGGAATCAGCTGACACTGGCTGACTGCAGCTTGTTACCCAAACTGAACATTATTAAAGTAAGTCTTTGTAGGGCATGCAGAATGGTCTGGGAGGGGTTTGGGAATTGCCAGCATGAAGCACAGTGACTATTTAGTGTGAGATTGTTATATGATGGCTTTGTCATCATCATTATGCATAGTGTGTATCTCCTTTTTCTCCCCAGAGGATAAAACCATAATGATCTTTTCTGAGAACCATAAAAACTTCTTGCTTCATTGGGAATCAGAAGGTGTTTTCCACTGTCTTATCTATAAAACAAGGGTAATGTTACCCATTTCATGAAATTGTTGAAAAAATTAAATTAAGGCATGTAAAGTGCTTAGAACAGTGTCTGAATAAGCAAATGATAATGTGAGATACTACTAATTTTATGATGATTTAATCATTGATTTAATAAATTCTTATTGAACAGAACTTATTCTGTCTCAGATCCTATGCCAGACACACAAAATGCATAAAGAAGTAAGACACAGTTGGGACCCTAAGCAAACTCTAAGTCTGGTGGGAAATATATGCTCTTTTTCTGTGCTTTCTTCTAAACATCTTAATAATTAACTACAGCATTAATATAAATGTGATTTATAAGCAAAACATTCAAGTAGTAAGTCCAAGATTCTTTAAGTTTATCTTTGTGTAGGTAACGTGTCCTTAATGATCTTGACTTTTGAGATATGTTTCTACACACTGGGCATGTCACTGATGCCTTTTACTACAACTGTTTTTTTTCCCAAAACCCTAGGTTGCAGCCAAGAAATACCGTGACTTTGACATTCCAGCAGAATTCTCAGGAGTGTGGCGCTATCTTCACAATGCCTATGCCCGTGAAGAATTTACCCACACATGTCCTGAAGACAAAGAAATTGAAAACACCTATGCAAGTGTGGCTAAACAGAAGAGTTAGAACAGCTCTTTTAGTAGAAAAGCTCTCTTTTCACTTATTATCATAGTATAAAGGTTTTTGGAAATAAGAATATGGAATATACTGTTTCCTCTATCCAACTCTCTTATGAAAAGAATGCTGTTTTTGCTGTATCTAATCAGTCCAAACTATCTTCTCACTGTGTATTTTAAAGGTCTTTATATTTTCACTTAATTTTCTTTATTCCCTTGGCATAACCACTGCAATATTAAATCACATGGAAACTATCATGATCTTTTGCTATTTAATTGCATTACTAGAATGCATTGTATGTAAGCTCAACAGATGGCTAAAGTTACAAATGACATAAATAGAGCCACAATTTTAAACTACTCCTTAGAAACACTTGCTTTTATATCACTAAAACAATTTTACATTTTTGTTAGTTTAATACATGGGTAAATTTATTTCTGGAATGAATAATAAAATCAGAGGGTAATTATATCAGAGAGGCAAATCCTAAAAGAATGACTTAAAATCAGCCCTAAAAAGAGAATAAGGATAAAAATATGGTCCATACATACAATGGAATATTATGCCTCCATCAGAAAGGATGAATGCCCAACTTTTGTATCAACATGGACGGGACTGGAGGAGATTATCCTGAATGAAATAAGCCAAACAGAGAAAGTCAATTATCATATGGTTTCACTTTCTTGTGGAGCATAAGGATTAACAGAGAGGACATTAGGAGAAAGTAAGGAAAAGTGAATTGGGGTAAATTGGAGGGGAAGATGAAGCATGAGAAACTGTGGGCTCTGAGAAACAAACTGAGGGTTTTGGAAGGGAACGGGTGGGGGGAAGGGTGAACCAGGTGGTGGGTATTAAGGAGGGCACGTATTGTGTGGAGCACTGGGTGTGGGGCATAAACAATGAATCTTGGAATACTGAAAAATAAAATAAAATAAATAATTAAAAAATAAAAAGAGATTAAGACCAACTGATATTAGAATAACATTAAACACCTAGAAATATGATTGCCTCATAGTCAGACATGAGAATGTGATCTTTATGACCAGATTACATTGTTAAATGAGCAAGTATTCATTAAATAAAATATAATAATAATTTTAAAAAGAACAAACTATATGGTAAAGTTTCAAAGTAAACTGGACTTTTTATTCCATAAAAATAAGAAGGAAATTAAGAAATTTGACCAAAAATTCTTCTTGTTATCCATAGAAAGATAAGGCACACTATCTTTAAAGAATAATGACAACGATTTGTATAGAATTTAAAATGCCCTTTTACTATATGTACTTAAATTTACATTGTTAAAATAAAATCACTCAAATCTGAAAACAAAAGCTGAACTTAACTTGGTCCTTCAAAGGAGAAACAAAGTTCAGCCTCAAAAAAGGAAGCCAACATAGATCAACAGAATAGAATAAAAAAATCCAGATATAAACCAACAACTATATAATCAATTAATCTTTGACAAAGCAGGAAAAAATATCCAATGGAAAAGACAGTCTCTCCTCAAATGACATTGGAAAATTGGACAGCAACATGCAGAAGAATGAAATTGGACCACTTACTTGTACCATATACAAAAATAAATTCAAAGTGGATGTGAGACAGGAAACCATTAAAATCCTAGAGAAGAACACAGGCAGTAACCTCTTTGACATCAGCCACAGCAGCTTCTTTCTAGACATGACTGCTGAGGCAAGGAAAACAAAAGCAAAAATAAATGACTTGAACTTCATCAAAATAAAAATCTTCTACACAGCAAAGGAAACAGTCAACAAAACTAAAAGGCAACCTGCGGAATGGGAGAATATATTTGCAAATGACATATTTGATAAAGGGTTAGTACCCAGACAATAGCTAAATTACAGAAAGAGCCCAAATGTCATCAACTGATGAATGGATAAAGAAGATGTGGTAATGTATATGCAATGGAATATTATTCAGCCATCAAAAAGACTGAGATCTTGCCATTTGCAACAAGGTGGATGTAGCCAGAGAGTATTACGCTAATTGAAATAAGTCAGAGAAAGACAAATGGCATATGATTTCATGCATATGTGGGATTTGAGAAACAAAACAAATGAACAAAGGGGGGAAAGAGAGAGAAAGAGGCAAACCAAGAAACAGACTCTTACTTATAGAGAAGACACTGATGGTTACCAGAAGGGAGGTAGGTGGGGGGATGGATGAAATTCTGATGGGGATGAAGGAGTGCACTTGTTGTGATGAGCACCAGGTTTTGTACGGAAGTGCTGAATCACTATATTGTACACCTGAAACTAATATTACATTCTATGTTAACTAACTGGAATTAAAATGATAACCTAAAACAAATATTTCTATTTATAAAAAAGAAAGAGGTAAGTATATACTACGCAGTGTCTGAGGATAGGTTTTCTTTTATACAAGTTACAACCAAGACCACCTCCAAGATCTGTTTTGTCATTAGCAAAGGTGGGAAGATCTTAAACTAGTCAGGTAAGGAAAATAATACCTTGTGACCTCAGCAAAAATGACACCTTGTGATCTCAGCAAAGTAGGGGACAGTGGATCTGGTTTTTCTAAGTTAGGAAAATTTTTTTAAAGACTAATTAGACTTCTAGGTTGATGAAGACAATGGTGGCTACCTTGATTTGTGTCTTTCAATGTTTCCTCCAAAATCAATGCAAATAACAAAAGCAAATTCTAAATGGCACTAAAACCACATGGGAAGTATAACTTAAAGCAGAAAAATCCCCAAATATCAATGTAACTATAAGTTTAAAAAAAGAAAAAATACCAAATTCCAGGAAGTACTCTGTCACATTCATGCTGTACCACAAACTTCCGTAATGAACAAGGACAGGCTGCTAAAAACTGTAGGAAATAAGGAAGTTATTCATGGGTCTAGGGTGAATCTAAAATTAGAAAATTGGACTTTTTCTAACTCAAGTATAAAAATGTGTTTTAAAATGTCCTCGTAGGCCAGAACACAGAGTACAAGGAAGAAGTATGGCTTCTAGGCAAGAAATATAAGACATAAAAATTAGTAAGAAGTAACTTTTGGTAAATCTATAGAGTTATTACCCAAAAAGTTCATGAAAGCAAATTAATTCATCTGAATAAGGCTTTCCAAAAACAACACATAAGGCAAGGCAATGAAGCAGCATTTTCAAGAAATCCAAAGAAAAAAATATGAACCAAGGATTTCATATCCAATGAAGCTAATTTCAAATATCGAGGTTATAGAAAAAGAAAAAAATTTTAAACAAACCGGAACTTGAAAAATTCTGTACCAGCTAGCCCATAAACAACTTTAAAGAGGTATAAGTACAATAGTTATGCCAACACTACTGTTGAGGGAAGCTATGTTATGGATAAAAGTGTAATTATATAAAAATTAGGTTTCAAAAAAGTATGACTACAGCTTATGGTCCCAGATGGTGACATAGGGACACCTTGAATTCACCTCTTCTATAGAACACATCAAATGACATATATTTATAGAGCAACTCCTTCTGAAGAAGAACTGATAGCCAACCAAATAGCTTCAGCACAACAAAAGATAGAGAGACCACACAGAGAATGGCAGAAGAGATGGAGACACATTAACAAAGGGAAACCCCACCTCTAACACTGTGAGGTGCAGCAGGGAGAGGTAGTGTTGAGGGACCAGGAGCAGATCTGTCCACCTTGGGAAACAGAAAAAGAAAAAAAAAAGCCATGGTTTAAAAGGGCAGCTAGAATATAAAGGAATCAGCACTATAGCTCCACCAAATGGTGAGGGAGCTGCTGGAACTTTCTCTGAGTTGGAAGTGTTGGTGAACTCCACTGTAAAAGCACAGACCAGTGCACAGTCTGGGCATCCTAACTGGCCTGCTGCCTCCGAGCCCTTAGCCCATACCAGCCCCAACCAGCCACAAAAGCAACCCCAGCACAACACACACCAGAACACCCTGGGTCAGTACTCACAGGTCTAGCCATTTCACCAAGGTAACACAGGCACAAAGCACCCTGGAACACTCCAGGCCCACAGCATTTTGGCTCCATATGACTTGCTAAGGGCACTCCTGTTGCACAGCATTCTGGGACCTCCCAACTCATTTCTACTCTAACCACACCCTTGGCACTCCCTGCACAGAGCACCCAGGGAACACACAGCTCATGCCCATCAAGGTGCCCCCTATGCTGAGCACCCTGAGACACCCTAGCTGGTACTCACTTCAGCTGTGGCCATCTCACCATGGCCACCCCAGTATCCCCAGCCCATGCCAGCCAAAACTCCAGCTAGCCATCCAAATTCACCAGGCACACACAGTCTGCACAGGGGATGGCCATATGTAAGACCATTCCTTCAAATTTAGGAGAAGTCATTGTTCCGCCTAATTCATAGAAACAAACACAGAAAGTCAGGCAAAATGAGAAGACAAAGGAATATGCTCCAAATGAAAGAACAAAACAAAACCTCAGAAAAAGAACTAAATGAAATGCCAGTAACAAATCTACCTGATAGAGCTCAGAGTAATGGTCATAAAGATGCTCACCAGACTAGAGAGAAGAGTGGATGAGCTCAGTGAAAATATCAACAAACAACCAGAAAAAATATAAGAAAGACTCAATCAGAGTTGAAGAATACAATAACCGAAATGAAAAATACACTACAGATAATCAACAGTAGGTTACAAGATGCAAAAGAAAAGTTCAGTGATCTGGAAGATGGGTAATCGCACCCCAGCTGAACTGCAAAAGAGAAAAGATAATTTTTTTAAGATTTTATTTTTATTATTTATTTGAGAGAGACAGAGACAGCAAGTGAGAGAGAAAGCATGAGCAAGGGGAGGGGCAGAGGGAAAAGCAGACTCTCCACTGAGCAAGGAGCCTGACACAGGGCTCGATCCCAGGACCCTGGGATCATGACCTGAGCCAAAGGCAGATGCTTAACTGACTAGGCTACCCAGGTGCCCCAAGAAAACAGAATTTTTAAAAATGATGATAAGTTAAGGGATCTTAACTTAGACAACATCAAGCCAACAAATATTCACATTATAGGGGTCTACTCCTAACTAGTAGAAGCACGAGAAGCATATCAAACAAATCCCAAATGAGAATCTACTAGATCCCTGACCAGTATTCCTCAAAGGTCTCCATGTAATCAAAAACCAAGAAACTTTGGGAAAGAGTCACAGACCAGAGGAGGCTAAGGAAACATGATGACAAAATGTAATGTGGTCTCCTAGATGAGATACTGGAAAAGAAAAAGGACACTAGGGAAAATCAGTGAAATTGCAATAGATTGTGGAGTCTAGTAATTAGTGATGCACCAATGTTGTTTCCTTAGTTTTGATTCCAGTATAACTAACATACAGTGTTCTATGACCTTCAGGTTACAATATAATGATTCAAAAATTCTATACATTACTAAATGCTTGCCAGTATAAGTGTACTCTTAACTCCCTTCACCTGCTTCACCCATCCTCCCACCCACCTCCCCTCTGGCAACCATCAGTTTGTTCTCTGTAGTTGAGTCTGGGTTTTTGTTGGTCTCCCTTTTCTTTCTTTGTTTCATTTCTTAAATTCCACATATCATATGGTATTTGTCTTCCTCTGACTGACTTATTTCACTAGGATTATACTCTGCATTTCCAGTCATGTCATTGTAAATGGGAAGATCTCACCCTTATTTGTGGCTGAGTAATATTCCATATACATGCATACTTACATACATATACACACATCACATCTTTTTTATCCATTCCTCTATCAGTGGTCACATGGGTCTTTTGTTTATATCTTCCCTATTGCAAATAATGCTGCAATAAACATGAGTGCATATATCTTTTCAAATTAGTGTTTTCATTTTCTTTGAGACACCTCCACAGTGTTTTTCACAGCAGCTATACCACTTTGCATTCCCACCAACAGTGCGCAAGGGTTTATTTTTCTCCACATTCTTGCCAACAGTTCTTATTTCTTGGGTTTTTAATTTCAGCCATTCTGACAGAACCACCAAGGACCCAAAATAGTCAAATCAACCTTGAAAAAGAAAAGAAAGGCTGGAGGCATCCCCAATTCTGGACTTCAACTTATATTACAAAGCTTTAGTGATCAATGCATTATGGTATTTGCACAAAAATAGACACACAGATCAATAGAACAGAATAGAAAACCCAGAAATGAATACACAACTATATGGTCAATATTCAACAAAGCAGGAAAGAATATCCAATGAGAAAAAGACAGTCTCTTCCACAAATGGTGTTAGGAAAATTGGATAGAAACATGCAAAAAATGAAACATGGAACACTACATCAAAAACTAATGATGTACTGTATGATGACTAACATAACACAATAAAAAATAAATAAAATATTTCAGAGAAAAAAAGAAAAATGCAAAAGAATGAAACTACACTACTTTCTTATACCATACATAAGAATAAATTAAAATGGATTAAAGGCCTAAACTGAGAGAGGAATCTATCCAAATCCTAGCAGAGAACACACGCAGTAACCTCTTTGACATCAGCCATAGCAACTTCTTTTTAGATATGTTTCCTGAGACAAGGAAAGCAAAAGCAAAAATGAACTATTGGGAGTACATCAAGATAAAAAGCTTCTACGTGGCAAAGGAAACAATCGACAAAACTAAAAGGCAGCCTTTGGAATGGGAAAAGATATTTGCAAATGGCATCTCTGATAAAGGATTAGTATCCAAAATATATAAAGAACTTATAAAATTGAATACCCAAAAAACAAATAATCCAGTTTAAAAATGGGCAGAAGACATGAACAGACATGAGGAACAGAGGAATAAAAAATCCCATAAGATATATAGAAAAGGAAAAATTAAATGACATATGCAAATCCAAGTATATCACTGATTATAATAACAAAATCTAATAAAAAAGCAAAGATTGTGACAGTGGGTTTTTACAAATGATACAACTATATATACAGTAGAAATGCTTCATATCCCTCAATACAAACTGATTGAAAGTAAAAGAATATGGCAAAAGAGGGTGCCTGGGTGGCTCAGTGGGTTAGGTCTCTGCCTTCAGCTCAGGTCATGATCTCAGGGTCCTGGGATAGAGGCCCACATCGGGCTCTCTGCTCAGCGGGGAGCCTGCTTCCTCCTCTCTCTCTCTGCCTGCCTCTCTGTCTACTTGTGATCTCTCTCTGTGCGTCAAATAAATAAAAAAGAATCTTTAAAAAAAAGAATATGGCAAAAGATATATCATGCAAATAGCAACTACAAAAAAGCTTAAGTGTTTATGCCAGCATCACACAAATTGACTTCCAAGCAAAAAAAGGGGGGGGTACTGGAGATAAATAGGAATATTTCATAATGATAAAAGTGTCAATCTATCATGAAGTATAGTGATTACAAATATATATGCTTCCAACAACCAAGCTCCAAAATACATGGGGCAAAAACAATGATAGTTGAAGACTTTACATCCCACCACCAATAATGACTAGGACAACCCTACAGTAGATCAAGAAGAAAATAGAAGACTTGAACAATATTAGAAACCAACTGGACCTAAGACACATATATAGAAACCTACCCCAAAACGGGACACACGTTTTTCTCAAGTGCACATGGAGTATTGTCCAGGATAAACCCATATGGTATGCCATAAAATGACCTCAAGAAACTTAAGAGGATACAAACCGTATAAAGTATGTTCTATCACCACATGGAACAATATTAAAAATCAATAGCAGAGGAAAATGTGGGAAACTCACAAATATACAGAAATTAAACAAGACACTCTGAAATAACTTATGAGATGCAGATAAACCAAAACTTATGAGATGTAGATAAAGCAGTGCTCAGAGGGAAATTTATAGCTGCAAATGCCTCTGTTAAGAAAAAAGGAAGAGCTCAAATCTGTAACATAACCTTACACCTTAAGAAACTAGAAAAAAGATAGGCAAGCTAAAAGTAAAGCAAGGAGAATGAAGGAAATACTAAAAATTATAGCAGAGATAAATGAAATGGAAAGTAAATTAAAACTAGAAACAACAAAAGAAAAGTTAGTTCTTTGAAAAGATCTAGAAAATCAACAAAACTTTAGCTAGACTGACGAAGAAAAAGAAAGAGAGAGAGAGAGAGAAGACTTAAATTACTAGAATCAGAAATGAAAGAGGGGATATTACCACTGACCTTACAAAATTTAACAGGATCATAAAGGAATACTTTGAACAAGTGCATACCAAGAAATTGGATAACTTAGATGAAATGCAAAAATTCTTACCAAGATACAAACTACTGAAACTGACTCAAGAAACAGTAGCCAGAGTGGAGGGCCACTGGGGGTGAGGGCCCTATAGGTACTTCAGATTTCCTGCTTCTGGCCTTCTAACACCAGTGGCCAGCTGGCAGACCAACCACCCCCATGGCTCTGTGGTGACCATCACTCCCTTTTAGAACTTGGGTGCCTTGAGGTGGGGAGAATGTGAGCATTTGAGCACAGCAGGCAGGGTAGGTATATTCGCCCCCACTTCCTTGAGCATGAGACAGCTGGTCTTGAGAAGGAGTTGTAGGGGGAGGATGCAGCGGGGTGGGGTGGGGGGGTCCTTTCCAGGCTGCACTGCCAGAAGCCACAAGTGACACTGCTGGTACAAGTTGAGATGTGCTGTAGGTGTAGAATACACACCAAATTTCTGAGATTTAGTACAAAAAATATATAAAATCTCATTCATAATTTTAATTTTATAGTGCTTATAAATTGGGTGGCTGATTATAAAATTGATTATAGGTTTGAATATATTTGGTGGAATAAAATACGCTTAAAAGTCTAAAAAGAGGAAGAAAGAGACAATCTGAATAGACCTATAACAAGTTAAGAGATTCAATTAGTAATCAAAATACTACCCACAAAGAAAAGCTCAGGCCCAAGTGGCTTAAATCTTACCAAATATTTAAAAAGAATTAAAACTAATTCTTCACAAACTATTCCAAGTAGCAGAAGAGGAAGGAACACTTCTGAAGTCATGTTATGAGACCAATATTACCCTGATGCTAAAACTAGATGAGGACATCACAATAATAAAAAAAAAGCATTACAGCTCAATAAATGCTATGAAGTTGGATGCAGAAATCTTCAACAAAATACTAGCAAATCAAATCTAAAAACAAATTTAAAAATTATACACCATAATAAAGTAGGATTTATACCAGGAATACAAGGTTAACTCAACATCCAAAAATCAATTAATGTAATACATTGTATTCATATCAATAGAATAAAAAACCAAAAAGCACATGATCGTCTCATGATCACACAATCAGTTGCAGACAGACTGTCTGACCAAAGCATATGGAATACCCTGAAAAATACCATTAGGACTAGTAAATGAGTTTGGCAATATGGGAAATTATAAAATCAATTAAAAATCTATTGTATTTGGGGGGGAAGGGAGGAGAAGGAGCCAATGCAATGGTTAGTTTTTAGTGGAAGGAAGAAACTTCACAGCACATTTTGAGTAAGTTAGTGCAAAGGCTCAACTGGTGGGGAACCAGCTTGTAATGGGCTCCAAAGCTAGGGCATTGCTGGATCTTGCCTTTGTGCATCCAGAAAGAGATGAAGGCACTACAGTTCTCTTCAGAGATGCAGCCCACTATTTTGCTTCCTGGTGATACATGGGCCTAAATTAGGGTCTTCTTTGGCACCTGAAATTGCTTGTGGGGCTAGCATGTTTACAGGTCCAACCCCTTCCATGCAGTCGTCATGACCTCCCTCTCCAGTTCAATTGCCTTCTCGTCTCAGTAGGAACCCCACGTGTGGGTGCCATGGAGTGCAGCATGGCAACTCCATTGGGACCGTGGGCCATGAGGTCCTGCATGGCCAGCATTCCAACTCCATGAAGTAAGCTTGAAGCCATCACATCCACCATAAACAGCCTCCGTGGTGTTTTTATACAGTTGCAATGAACAATCTGAAAATAAAATTAAGAAAACAACTCCAAGATGCCTGGGTGGCTCAGAGGGTTAAGTCTCTGCCTTAGGCTCAGGTCATGGTCTCAGGGTCCTGGGATTGAAAAGGCCCGCATCAGGCTCTCTGCTCTGCACTAAGCCTGCTTCCTCTTCTCTCTCTGCCTACCTCTCTGCCTACTTGTGATCTCTCTCTCTGTCAAATAAATCAATAAAATCTTTAAAAAAAAACTCAACCAAAGAAGTGTAAGGTTTGCAAACTGAAGACTAAGAAACGTTGTTTAAAAGAAATTTTAAAAGACCTAAATATATGGAAGAATATACCATGTTCAAGCATTAGGAGACTTAATTAAATTGAATTCAATTTTGTTAAGATGAAAATACTCTTCAAACTGATCTATAAATTTAATAAAATCTCAATCAATATCCCAGCTGCTTTATTTGCAGAAGTTGAAAAGCTGATCTTAAAATTCATATGGAATTAAAAGAAGCCTCAAATAACAAGAACAATCTCAGAAAAGAACACAGGAGGAGGACTCATACTTCCAGATTTCAAAACTTAATACAAAGCTGCAATAATCAAGACGATGTGTTACTGGAATAAGACTAGACATATAAATCAATGGAATAAAATTGAGAGTCTAGAAATAAACCCATAGTGTACAGCCAATTGATTTTCAACAAGGGTGCCAAAATTATTCAATGTGGAAAGAATGAGCTCTCCTAACAAACGGTGCTTGGACAACTAGATATCTATACACAAAAGAAGTAAATTGGATCTGTACCTCATAACATATATAAAAAGTAACTCGTAATAGAACATAAACCTAAATGCATGAGTCAAAACTACGAAAATCTTCAAAGAAAGTCTAGGAGTGAATCTTCATGAACTTGGACTTGGCAAAGTACTCTTAGACATGACACCAGGAGCATGAGTAACAAAAGGGAAAAATGATAATTTCTATGTCATCAAGATTTAAAACTCTGTGCTTCAAAGGGCACCTTCAAGAAAGTGTAAAAAGGGTACACGGAATGGGAGAAATATTTACAAATCATATATGTGATAAAGGACCTGGACCTAGAATATATAAAGAACTCTTACAACTCAATAATAAAAAAGAGAAATGATGCAGTTCAAAAGTGGGAAAAGGATATGAGTCTACATTTTTTCAAGGAAGGTACACAAATGTCCAATAAGAATGTAAGAATACACACTGTCATAGTCTTCAGGGAAATGCAAGTCAAAACCACAATGAGCTATAGCACTTCACAGCCACTTGGATGTCTAGAATTGGCCAGAAAATGACGAGTGTCGGAGAAGATATGGAGAAGTAAGAACCCTCATAAGTCGCAGTCGCTATGGAAAATGGTCTGGCGTTTCCTCAAAGCTTTTAACATACAGTCACCACTGAACTATGGAATTCCACTGCTACGTTTCAAGCCAAAAGAGTTCAAGACATGTGTTTAAAGAGACATTTGTACACAAATGATCCTAGCAGCATTATTTATAATAGTTAAAAATGTGGAAACAACCCAAATGTCCATCAATAGATAAATGGATTAACAAAAGGGTATATCCACACAGTGGACTATTACTCAAATGTAAATGGTCAATGCAGGAGAAATGGTGTTGACCTCATGAGTAGTCGGGGAAATGTAAAACAAAGCAATGAGCACCTTTGTATTTAACTGCATCTGAATGGCAAGAATTCAGAAAGAATATAACATGATGTTTTGAAAAAAATGTGAAGAAATGGCATTTTCACATATTGCTAAGTGGAATTCATGTTGCTAAATATTTTTACAAAGCCTGATGCCGAAATCCATTACCTTTCAAATGTTCATGCTGTTTGCCTTCCTGGTCCCTTTTGAAAGACTGTATCTCACAGAAATAAGGTATGTGTGACTATAGTTCGAATAATTATTGCAGTATTGTTATGGGAAAAGGAAAATGAGATGGAAATGAAGGATGTCTATGATTTTTTATTAATCTCAAAAAGCAAACGCAAGAGAATTAGTCCAATATGATCCAATTTTTGTAAAATCAAACAGTAATACACCTGAAAGAATATATCCCAAGTCATTAATATCAGATAATGGTGGATTCACCTTTTTGTGTACGTTTTTGGATTGTTTTGCTAGTTTGAATGAAAAGGTATTACTTTTGGTAATTGGAGATTAGGGGAAAAATTAGTTAAGAGGAGGCGGTGGGGGGGCGCCTGGGTGGCTCAGTTGGTTGGGCGACTGCCTTGGGCTCAGGTCATGATCCCGGAGAGCCAGGATCGAGCCTCACATCGGGCTCCCTGCTCGGCGGGAAGCCTGCTTCTCCCTCTCTCACTCCCCCTGCTTGTGTTCCCTCTCTGGCTCTGTTTCTCTCTGTCAAATAAGTAAAATCTTAAAAAAAAAAAAAAAAAAAAGGAAAGAAAAAGAAGAAGAGGCGGTGGGTGGAGGAATTAGAAAGGCAAGGAAGGCGCTGGGTTCCACCCTCTCCCCGCGGCTGTTTCTGTGTGCGCTCCTTTTACAGACAGTGTGGCAGCGCCGGGCGTCGCGTCTACGCGCGGGATTACAGTAACTCAGTTGTCAGTGATGAGTCAGAGTGCGTGGTGCTGATGCTGCTGCCATTTCATCACCTCTGCGAGCGCAGCATCCGTCCCTTCGCTCTCCCTGCGCCGGGGCCTACCTCGCCTCAGGCTCCCAGGCCAGCGATGCGCTCGCGGCTGATCTAGATCCGGACCAAGCCACGCTCTCCGGGGCCTCGGCTGGGCGCCCCTCTTCGCCGCCCACGGCCGGCCCGGGCCAAGGAGGCCTGCGGAGCCCCGGCCATGGAGGCCATCTGGCTCTACCAGTTCCGGCTCATTGTCATCGGGGATTCCACGGTGGGCAAGTCCTGTCTGATCCGCCGCTTCACCGAGGGCCGCTTTGCCCAGGTTTCGGACCCCACTGTGGGGGTGGATTTTTTCTCCCGTCTGGTGGAGATCGAGCCGGGAAAACGCATCAAGCTCCAGATCTGGGATACCGCGGGTCAAGAGAGGTTCAGGTGGGGAGCGCAGCCGGGGCGAGAGCAATGGGAGGGCCGACACGGCTTGACACAACCCCTGGGGAAAGAGGACTTCCTGGTGCTGGTCGCGGGCCCCCCGTAGGGACCATACCAAGGGTCTGCGGATTTACGCTCAAGCCCACCTTTAGCTAGCTGGCATTTCAGTGCAGGGAAAGAAGCACCCTGGCAGGGAGCGCCAGTCAATAATACGTATTGCTTGCACCACGATTCCACAGATCTGCCCGTTGGTGGTTAATAAACTAGCTGGAATTGATCACTGTAATTTATCACTCTCAGTCCTTATGCTACATTACTTTCAAAAATGTTTCCAGGTCATCCTCACAAAACTGACAGATATAGCCAGGTTAATATACAGAGATACCCGGAATTATATGAAATAGGTACTGATGACTGATTCCTTCCTGCAACCAGCACACATTCAGAGATCATCCACCGCATGCCAGGTGCTGGGCTTGTTTCTGGGGAAACAGCCGGAAGAAACACACAAGAGGATGCCTTGTAAACAAAACAGACAGGGGCCCTTCCCTCTTAGAACTTCTGTGCTGCTGTAGTGGGAGGAAATGCATAATCAGCAATTATACAAGAGTGTCTTGTTCATATTTGTATGTCCACTCCCTACTATAACACTTAGCATAAAATGAGTAATCAATGAACAGGTTTGATTTTCTACTACAAACCTTTGTTTTTCCTTTGTAGTATGTATCATGTGTAATTATATGTCTGAACACAGAGAAGGCTACCTGGAGAAGATGAGACCTGATGAATAGAACTGCCCAAGCAAAGACAGGAAAAGCCCAGGCACAGAAAACAGCATGGATAAAGACAAGTGAGATAGAGCTAATGTCACATAAGGCAGCAAGAACTAGATCAAAGGGACTCAATAGCCTTTATTCATTTTCAAATGTTTATGATTATTTATTCATTTATCTATTGAACCTTAATCGAGCATAGAAAATACTGCTTAGGGAGCTGAAGAAGAGTAGAGACAAGAGTCTACTACAAACTTGTCTCCACCCCCAACTTCCACAAACAACACCGTGCCAATTACCCTTGTACAGCATCACTTGTGAATTTGTGATCGCATTTCTCACATTAGAAGTGAAGAAAGCTGTCTTTTTTATATGTTCATTGGAATATCTTTCCAGAGGATCAGCCTTTTCATATCCACTGCTTATTATTGATATTGATTTGAAAGTTTTGTTAATGTAGATTATTATCCTTCTTTGTCATGTACATTGTAAAATTTTTTTCTGGTTTCTCATTTGTCTTCGAACTTCAAGAAAATCTTTTGATAAATGGGAGTTTTAATTTTTATGTAGCCTTATGTTGTGTTCAGAAAGGGCTTTGTTCCTTTCTGAATACAAACCATAAATATAATCATGTCTTCTAGAGCTTGCTGCTCACAGTTCTCCTGAAACAAGTTGTTCACAAATCAAAACCTTTGTTCACATTGAATTATCTTTTTTTTTTTAAGTTTTATTTATTTGACCGAGAGAAACACAGCCAGAGAGGGAACACAAGCAGTGGGAGTGAGAGAGGGAGAAGCAGGCTTCCCGCCGAGCAGGGAGCCCGATGTGGGGCTCGATCCCAGGTCTCCAGGATCATGACCTGAGCCGAAGGCAGTCGCTTAACCAACTGAGCCACCCAGGCGCCCCTTGAATTTTCTGATTATACCTACCATTCTCCATGAACGTTTAAACAGAAGAGAATTAGAAATGCTTCCAGTCTCCAGGGCTGATTTGCCTGGTTCTGGAGACTTGAAGTCATTTGTAACATTTGTTCTTACTGTCATGAAGCTTGGCCTTGAATTCCCTGGACGATGTTTGTTCTCTTATCACTGGGTCATTTGTCCTAAGCCTTAAGCTATTGAGTCACTCACTGTTTAACTTTTTCATCCAAGGAGACAGAAAACCTAAAAATAGACGTAGATCCAAAAGCACAGTAGTCTAAAATAAGTTATTGTAGAGGCAAATCGTTGGACACCCTCTAATAAGCTCTAATATGCTCTAAGCAAAGTACATCAAATCAAGAAGTGAAAATATTGGTGGTTCCTTCTGTTTAAGTAAAGCATAGGTTTTAAAGCCTAACCCTTTAGGTTTTAGAGATATTCCCGATACTGCACTTTAAATAAGTTATATCAGTTTAAGGGGAAACTTTTGCTAATTAAGCAATTTTTCCCAGGAGTAGCTCCTGAGTCAGGAAATAGGGCTGACAGGCACTGTGCTCGACACCATTGCAGACCATTCTTATTTTCCCCATTTCCACATGGCCTAGGAAATAAAAAACCAAAATATGTGTCTCCTCAGAGAATGGATGGAGGGCCCCCTGAGAATAAGAAGAAATGATACGTGGCAGAAAATGGGGTATATTGCGATCTATCTATATACATTCATAAACATTTTCTGTCACCTATCATAAATTCATTTCTAATTTTTGAAATTCTGGTTCAACTACTAGAATTTATCATGAACTCTCCAGGTCTGAGGACATTTCAACATTCATTATTTCATTTTTCTTCATAATAACCTATGACTTTGGTATCCCATTTTGCCAGGTGGGACGGTGAGCTGTAGTTGTATGTGCATTGAGGGGAATACCTGGAAGGCCATGAGCATTCATTTCTAGAAGATGCCATCTCTTAGTTTTGCCCAATTGAAAATTCACGTGTTGTTATTATTGATTATAGAATGGCATTGGCGTTCCATTGTTTTTAAAAAAAGAAAATCAGGGACACCTGGGTGGCTGTTGGTTAAGCGACTGCCTCTGGCTCAGGTCATGATCCTGGAGACCCGGGATCGAGCCCCGCATCAGGCTCCGTACTCGGCGGGAAACCTGCTTCTCCCTCTCTCACTCCCCCTGCTTGTGTTCCCTCTCTGGCTGTTTCTCTTGGTCAAATAAATAAAATCTTTAAAAAAAAAAAAAAAGGAAAGAAAATCATTTTGACTCAAGGACTGTGTCAGTAACCGGACACACTAGAATCTACTAGCCGAGTCCACGAGGCACAAGAGTCTGGGCATGGCCTTTATTCTTTACTTCTTTCTTGTGTTTTAGATCCATCACTCGTGCCTACTACAGGAATTCAGTGGGTGGTCTTCTCCTATTTGACATTACCAACCGCAGGTCCTTCCAGAATGTCCATGAGTGGTTAGAAGAGACCAAAGTTCACGTTCAGCCCTACCAAATCGTATTCGTGCTGGTGGGTCACAAGTGTGACCTCGACACCCAGAGGCAAGTGACTCGCCACGAGGCAGAGAGACTGGCTGCTGCGTACGGCATGAAGTACATTGAAACCTCAGCCCGAGACGCCATTAACGTGGAGAAAGCGTTCACAGACCTGACAAGAGACATATACGAGCTGGTTAAAGGGGGGCATATCACGATCCAGGAGGGGTGGGAGGGGGTGAAGAGTGGATTTGTGCCGAATGTGGTTCACTCTTCAGAAGAGGTGGTCAAATCAGAAAGGAGATGTTTGTGCTAGTCAGCTGTTTTATTTCCAAAACATGCTCTCCTACCAGAACGGAAAAATGATCACAGTGAAAAGAGCCCCCGTGTGACTGAATGGACTCAACTTCCATTTTATGTACCAAGTGAGCCTCCTCCTCCACGGGCCTCTGACAGGCTGTGGGCGGTGGATGTGGCCCCGCCTGAGGAGCTGCTGTTCCATGTGCCCTCTGTGGACCACATGTCAAGGGGCTGAGGTCTGGGGAGCTAGGCTCCGGAAACATACACCCACAGACAGAATAACTGTTTCTTGGTGTTTCAGCTCATTCATAGGTCACAAACATAAAGAAATATGTAAAGGGGGGAAAAGGATCACACTGGAAACAATTAGCAAAACTAAAAATGACTATGAAATCAACTTATTCAGTGAGAATATCCTACACCAAGTGTGTGTGCTGGGTTTGGTTCAAAGGTACCAATTGGCTTCTAAACAACTCATCCAAACAACAAGGGGCACAGACCCTTTCAAGGCCTGTTGTTCTAGTAATATCGGTGTTCACTATGAAAAGGGAGACAAGTATATATAGTGTTATCACATTCCAGAAAACGTACACCCCTGTGATGGGATAACCAACTGCGTGAAAGAAACTGTCCCATGCAAATTGCCGTATAAGTAGAAGAAAGAAACATCATAATCCATGCCATACCCTCTGCCCCTCTGCCATGCCTTGAGTTTCACCTGCTGCCTCTTCAGCGCCCTGAGGCACACAGGGCTGTTTGCTCATCAAGGAGCCCCTTGAATTACCTACTGATCATCACAACAGGCCTGGGAGGTTTGCGTCCCCATTTTACAAGGGTAAACTAAGAAACAGGAGATTCACTTGGCTAAGGGCAAGGTCTCCTGACTCCTAGTTCTCGTCCCACTGCATCAGCTTGTTCCTGCTGTCAAATGAATGAACTGTTATTAACTTGTTTACTTTGGAAGAGATATGACTGTAAATAAATGTTCTCTACATGTTAGGATATGTTTCCTTATTGCTTACGACTCAGCTGGAATCCTGAGGGAACCTGGAGTTGAGACAAAAGGTAAAGCCAGTTCAGGTCTCACTAAGAGGGCTTTAAGTGAGTGAATAATTGTGCAACTCCAAACACATAAAAACTGTGTGGGCTCCAAGTGTTCTTATCACTGAAACACAGTGCATATATTATTGAAAGGAACCAAACAGAGCAATGGGGAGTGGGATGGGGATAACATACCTCACCATGACCTTAGCCACCTGTTTGCCATATACCCACACTGGGTCCTTGTCTATACTGGAGAGTCAGTTCTTAATTCTCAGGTGAACAGACATCTAATCGCATCAGAAAATCGAAATGCTTGGCTTAAGCTTCCATTATCTTCTTGAAGAGAGGTCATGCTTTCAATTAATCTTCGGATCGTAGCCAGTTGAGCTAGGCAAAAGCCATACTTTTCACAGTAAGAAAACAATTCAGAATAGTCAGGTTTCTCGTATCCATTGTGGTAGGAAAGCCTGACATGGTAAATAGCTTTGACATATGTCCGTGTGAATGTGACTGAATCTGGACGTCTGGGGATTTACTTCGGCCACAACGCAGCAGCCCAATAATGGATACTGTGGAAACAAAGCGTCAAGTGCAAGTGAACCGATCGTCGTCTCTGCATTCATCTCCCGTGGCCTGGCCGGGGTGGAGTCATTAAGTTGCCAGCTTTGTGGTTTCAGATGGTAAATGGGATAATGCAAAGTTTCATCAACTACTATACTTAATTATATTAAGAAGATTGTGAGGACAAGATTATCCAGTGGATAAATGAGTGGATTCTGTCAATTCAAAAAAAAAAAAGGATAGAAACAAAACTTCTGTATGGTTTTCTTGTCTAAAATACATTATATGTATACTGTTCTCATTCCTTGCATTTTTTAGGCAGGTTTAAAAATGCTCAGCACTGGATCCAGCAAAGGTGGCTGAGCTTAATTGCTTAAACAAGTTCTAGAAATTTTAAAAATCATTTTAGTAGAATTCAGTGCTGTTGTCACTGCACTAAGTGGGTTTTAGAAAATACGTGTGAAAAAATCAGGTGTTAATACAATATTAAGGATAAAGCTTTAGAAGCTATTTTACTACATAGGTAAAAGAAAAGATCAACTTGTAACAAAGACCACAACTGCATGTTGGATTAGATTGTCCCTATTCCAGAATAAAATGTACTGTAAGGTCCTCCGCACTTTGTTGTGCATTGTGATGCAATGTGGAAAATGTTTTCTTCAGCTGTATGTGAATGAGACTTTGCTTGTATTTAGTAAAATGGTTGATTATGTGACTGTGAGATTTCACGTGTGTTGCAAACAGTGTCCACCAGCATCTCAAAGCGAGAACAAGAACATGAATTTTGAAACATATAATCATCACGTTGAAAGTCATAAAGGCCTCACTACTGCCTGAGAATCCCTTACCACTTTTGGAAAAGTTCTATCAAGCCTAAAGTTAAATGAGTGCACTTTTTAGTCAAGCATCTTCATCATGAGACCAGGGAGCTGAGTGTTCTGTTCCCCCAGGGCTAAATGGCCTCAGCTTTTCCTGGTCCTACTGTGTGGCGTGCTTTGCTTGTCAAGATCCCTTGGAAGAGGGGTCCGGATTAGAACACAATAGTTCAGAACAGTGCCTTGGGTTTATAGTACATATTTAGGGGAGAGGAAAAAAGGCAAAGATGTTTGATGCTGAGTCTGGTCACAGGAAGGCTGAATTCCACACAACTTTATCATTTTTTTAAAGATTTTATTTATTTATGTATTTGACAGAGAAACACAGCCAGAGAGGGAACACGAGCAGGGGGGTGAGAGAGGGAGAAGCAGGCTTCCCACTCGGTGGGAAGCCTGATGTGGGGCTCGATCCCGGGCCTCTGGGATCATGACCTGAGCCGAAAGCAGTCGCTTAAGGACTGAGCCACCCAGGTGTCCCCAGGTTTATCATTTTTATAGTCATGAATGAAGGAGGGAGGAAGGAAGGTAGAAAGGAAAACCACCTATGTGACAGCATTTCATATAGTTCATCATTTCATTCTCCTTAAAACTGTCCTTAAAACCCCCAGGGCCCGATCATCTTTACTTCAGTGAATTTCTTTGGTGACTTTATTCAGTGCCATGTCTGTAAATACCACATATAAGTCAATGAGTCGTAAATTCATATCTGCAGGTTGTTTCTTTCCCATGGACTCCAGAACTTTATCACCAACTGCCTACCCAGTATCTCCATTTGAAAGTCTGTTAGGCATCAGAAATTTAACATGTCCCAAACCAAGCTCCTAATTTTCCTCCCCAAAATTTGTTCGTCCCATAACATTTCCTTCCTCAGTAAATAGCAACTTTGTCCTTGTGTGTACTTTTGCCAAGAACCTTGCAGTCATCCTTGACTCCTGTCTTTCATCATTCGCATTTGATGTATCTGGTTATGCTAGCTTTGCCTTAAAAGTAACCAGAATCTGACTCTGGGGAGATGCTGCAATGTTCTCCAAATGCACCAAGCTCATTCCCACCTCAGGGCCTTTGCACTTGCTCTTTACAGTATCTGGAATTCTTTTTCCTGAGATAAGTGTCAAGATTTCTCCCTCACCTCCATCAAGTTCTGAAACCAACAGCCTCCAAAATCTGCAAGCAGCTTCCCAATCCAGAGAAGACGTGGCTCCAGAAGTAAAGAAACTTGCTTAGAAGGAGAGAATGGAAAACCTGGAGAGTGTAGTTCCACAGGAAGGGGTGGACAGTAGTATGACAATGTAGCGGTGGATTCAAGGGAGCAGCAAGTCATGAGCTGCCTTTGTCAGCACAGCATCTGTGGAACGATTTCTGCTTACACCGGGTCCCTTAGGGAGCTGTTGTTCTCAGTTCTGCTGGAGGCCCAACTCTTTGCTTTTTTCAATTCTTTTCCTGCTCTCCATTCTCTCCTCTACCGAGCCAGTCTTACCTTTGCTCATGACTCCAGTTCCTGTCTGCACTGAGCATTATACCCATACAGCCAGCCTGCATCCTACACACACACACTAATTCCTGATACTCAACATGTCCAATATGGAATCAATATCTACCAGACTGCGTTCCTCCCACCCCAGTCCTTCTCATCTCCATAAGTGACACCACCACCCATCCCTTTGTTCGACACACCCTTAATCCCTCGCTTCTCCCCACCTCCCATATTGGGTCCATCATCAAGCACTGTCAGCTCTGTCTTCGAAATATATGTATCTCCCATTGCTAGAACCTTTGTCCACGCTTCTACCAACTCTTTCCTAAACCACTTTGATATCTTCCTAAGTGCTCACCTTACTTTCTGTTCTTACTCCCAAGATACAACCTCAACATAACAGCTAGAATGGTCCTTTCAAAACAGAAAACAGATCAAATCATTCCCCTGCTTACAACCCACCAATGGTTTCTCAGCACATTTAGAACAAAATCCAAATAAACCTTATATTTCTTAACATGGCTACGAGGCCTTGCATGGTCTGGCCACTGCCTACTTCTCCAATTGTAGGTTCCACAAACATAAGAATCTTACTCCTCTTGTTCACCGCTGTTTCTGCAACCTATAATGTACACACATGCTTGAATAACCCATAAATACTAGAATGAATGGTTGTTTCATTGCCCTACTTTAGTCCAATGACTTTGACTATTACTTTATTTCATAAAGTACATGCATGGCCCTATCTTGAAGCATGACCAAATTTTACACAGCCTCTGAAACGTCTCTGATTACAAGTTCTGGCTGTCCACTCTGTCCCACAAACCCTGTTTTACACTTGTTTAGGACTATTCAGGCCATCAACCTCTGCCCACTGCCAGTCTATCAGTGCACCCTTGGACCTTGTTACTCTCCCTCTTTCTCCTGGCTCTTGCACTGTCAGCTGCATTGAAGTCATTAGCTCCTAAAGAAAATGACTGTTAAAAGTTTGCTCTATTTCCTTCTAGACTATTAAATTTTTACTTTTCAAAAATGTTATTTACATACTGGTTAAGAGTATGCATTTGGAGTAAGACCAACATGGGCTCAAATTCTGACTCTACCAGTTACTATACATGTGATTCAATTTCCCAGAGTCTCACTTTATACATGTATTAAATTGGACAATAATAATATTCACCTCATATAATTGTGAGGATGAAATGAGATAATCCAAATAAAGTCCTTAGCACTTGGTAAATGTCACATAGTAAACACACTGACAAAATGCTTGGGACTTGTTATGTGTTTGCACCTAAATGAATCTTTTTCATAAACTGTATTATGTAATACATACTGTGCCTTTTGCACACATACAGTATATTTTTTGTGAATACCTATGAGGGCAGAACTGTCCATTTTCCCCTATTGTTGTATCACTACAGTCCGTTAGCGCCTGGTACATGTTTGCTGAATGTGACCAGGAAAAGAGCTGACATGCCATTGAGCTACACACTTAACTACCCTTAAAGTCACGCTATCTTAAGACTCCTTATTCCATTAGATAATAAATCACAAATCACTTTTTAGTTTATGCCATTTTGCTCCATTTGTAGCTGAAAATCTCCAAACTGATACAACAGCATTATACTGTCTGGACATACAATAAGCGATTTGACTCTCATTGCTGGACATTAGGTCATGTACAATTCTTTGCTGCCCCAAAGCAATTCTACAATGTATACATATCTTTCTGTATTTGCTCAATTATGTCAATTCAAAATCATAAACGTAGAATTTGTGAATCAAAGAATATACACATTTAAAACTTTGATAAAATCAATCAGATTGCTCTCGAGAGCTTTTACTGAATGTGTACGAAGTGTGTGATAATGTCTATGACGAGTACTATTTTTTTTAAGTTTTTATTTATTTGAGAGAGAGCGCATGAGCAGGGGGTGAGGGGCAGAGGGAGAGGGAGAAGCAGGCTTTCTGTTGAGCAGGGAGCCTGATGCGGAACTCCAACCCTAGGACCCTGGGATCATGACCTGAGCTGAAGACAAACACTTAAACAACTGAGCCACCCAGGCGCCCTTATAATGAGTATTATTGCCAATCTTTTAACTCTGCATATCTGAGAAAATATATATTTAAATTTGCATATATTTGGTTATTGGTTTTCTTTGGCTTGTGGCCAAATATAGTACTGATAAAAAAAGGTGCTGGTTTTTTCTTATTAATTAATAAGATTTCCTTACATATGGAAATCAATTCTTTATCCACCACATACATTACATTTTTTCATGTTGGGGCCCCTGGGTGGCTCAGTCAGTTAAGCATCTGCCTTCAGCTCGGGTCATGATCTCAGGGTCCTGGAATCAAGTCCCACATCCGGCTCCCTGCTCAGCTCTCTCTGCTACTGCCCCTCTGTTCCTCCCTCTCTGCTCTTCCCCATTACTTGTGCTCTAATTCTCAAATAAATGAAAAATATTTTTTAAAAAACAGTATTTTTCATGTTTTTCTGACTTTTACCTTTATGGTGTTTGGTAATACAGAAGTCTTTAATATCTAACAGATAACATCATTATTAAATAATCGTATTTTACTTTTTATTTAATCATCATTTCATATGCTGTCTATAAGAAACTGGAAAGTTGGGGCGCCTGGGTGGCTCAGGTGGTTAAGCCACTGCCTTCGGTTCAGGTCATGATCCCGGAGACCCGGGATCGAGTCCCACATCGGGCTCCCTGCTCGGCAGGAGACCTGCTTCTCCCTCTCTCACTCCCCCTGCTTGTGTTCCCTCTCTGGCTGTGTTTCTCTCTGTCAAATAAATAAAATCTTAAAAAAAAAAAAAAAGAAACTGGAAAGTTGTCTCAAAGTTGGGGAACCAGGTGCCTGGGGGACAAGATGCAAAGAAAACTTAATGTCTATTGAATAACATTTATTACTTTTGACTTTGGTACCATGTACCTTATTTTATATATATAAAACATATTGATGTTTTATGGCCAAAGTTAGTTTTAGATAGGCCTTCTACACCCAAATACTAGAAAACCATTTTCCTACAATTTCCTGTAATCCATTTAAGGTTCCTTTAGGAACTGACTTATGAATAAGATGTAGAGGTAAGGATAACAACTATTTTTCCCAAATGGCTAGCTACTTACCCTACACTATCCATAGAATACTTTATTCTTTCTTCAATGCTTGGAAATTTTACTCTTTTCAAGTATTAAATTGTCAAATATAGATGAGTTTGTTTTTGCCTCCCATTTTATAGTTCATTTAATTGCTTATTCTGGTCCTACTACTACGGTATTGTACCTGGGTAATTAATTCCACAGTGTGTGTGTGTGTGTGTGTGTGTGTGTGTGTGTGTGTGTGTATAAAGATTTTATTTATCTATTTTTCAGAGAGAGAGAGAGTGCACAAGCAGGGGAGTGGCAGGCAGAGGGAGAGAAAGCAGGCTCCCCGCCGAGCAAGGAGCCTAATGTGGGACTTGATTCCAGGACCCTGGGGTCATGACCTGAGCCAAAGGCAGCCGCTTAACTGACTGAGCCACTCAGGTGTCCCATCCACAGTATATTTTTATTATCCTTTTTCCCTTCAGAATTTTCTTTGATATTCTCATGGAGTATAGTAAAACTTAAGAATAAATGTGCCAATTTCTGTGCCCTTCCATCTGGAAAAAGCCAGACAAAGAAAGAAAACAACTGCATGATCTCATTTATACATGGAATAGAAACAACTCAAATACACAGAAGCAGAGAGCGGAATGCAGTTATGCAGAATGAATAGGCGGAAGAGATATACTATATGGCATGATGACTATAGTTATTAATAGTGTATTGAACACTGGAAATTTGCTGAGACTAGACTGCGGTTGCTCACCATGCACAGTTGAAGTCTTTAGCTATTATCTGTTTATCCCTAAATATTTTATAATATTTATATATCATAAGTGATATTTCTATTTATTTGAACGGGTTTTCTCATCAGATGTCCTGATTGGTCACTGCTAGTGTGTAGGAAATATGTGGATATGTGTATGTTTCCATCTCTTTTTTTTTAAGATTTTATTTATTTGACGGAGAGAGGACACAGCGAGAGAAGGAACACAAGCAGAGGGAGTACGAGAGGGAGAAGCACACTTTTTCCGCTGAGCATGGAGCCCGATGTGGGGCTCGATCCCAGGACCCCGGGATCATGACCTGAGCTGAAGGCAGACACTTAATGACTGAGCCACCCAGGTGCCCTGTACGTTTATGTCTTACATCAAGACAGCAGACTAAACTTTATCACTTCAGTTTTTCAATTGATTTCTTCTGTTTTCTAGGTAGACACTATAATCTACAAATAATAATCTTCTCTCTTCCTTTCAAATATTTATACTTCATTTCTTTTTACACTGGCTAGAATATGGATTAAATACTTCTAGCATTTTAACCTTAAATTACTTTGATTAGGTTATATAACTTTTCACTACATTACTATTTTACTAAGACCTTTTATGAAGAATATATGTTTTTTTAAAATGTCTTTCTGGTACCCATTGAGATAATTAAATGGGTTTTTCCTTAACCTATTATTGTAATTAATTGTATTAGTAAATCTGTTTATGCTTAACCACAGTTCTTTGCATTCTTAGAATAAACTGTACTATTCACGGTACATTTTTAATACAGCTTGATTTAGTTTACTAACATTTTATCAGTAAGTAATATAGATTTTTATGTCTATATTCCTGTTTGAGAATGGTTCATAACAGTATTTCCCAAAATTCCAGAGATGAAGAGGAATGCAGGGGGATCTACAGCCACAGAAATTTGGAAAATTGTGGATTAAACAAAGCAAAATACTATTCTATAAAACTACACTATTGTAGATTGAGGCTTCCCAATGGGAGGCAGTTTTACACAGCATCTCCTCAACTTAAATGACAAAATAACGTATTTTTAGGGCTAACCATTCATTGGAAATGTTGATCTTTTGTGCTTCCTGTCAGGTTGTGGCACCATGGTTATTCTGGCCTCATAAAATTATGAAATGGATGAAAATGTGTCTTCTTTTTCTATACTCTAAATAGTTAGGTAACAGAGTGATCTGCTGCTTGAAAGTTTGATAGAACTCACCCATAAAAGCTTTTGGGTCCAGCATCTATCTTTCTCCCTCCCTCCCTTCTTGCCAGCATCTATCTTCTTTCCTTTCTTCCTGTATCTATCTATCTACTTTCCTTTTCTTTTTTTCTTTCTTTCTTCCATCCCTTCCTTTTTTTTTTTTTTTTGCAGAAGAGGGTGTAGATATTTAACAATCTTTTCAATTTATTTCAGGGTTATGGTTAGATTGTTTTAAACCATTAGAGGCAGTTGTACTGTTCATGTATATTTATTGTCCTTCCCTGGAATAGGATTATCCTTCCCTCCTGTGATGCAGGCTTGACCACGTGACCATCAGTGTCCTAGCGAGAGGCTTACCCGTTAGCCTGGATCGCACAGCGACGTGAGCTGTCAGGGACTGGGAATGACTACACCCTGGTGAGTAAATTCTGTTAATTTCTATTTTTCTTGCAAGTTATCCATTCCATCTAAATTGTCAAATACATTGGCATACAGTTGTTGTAGTTAGTATTTAACTTTAACTTAGTATTTAAACTTCAAAAATCTCTGTATTGGTGCATAGAAACCTCTCATTTGTAATACTATGTTTACAGGTTGTTGGTTTTTTTTTATAATTCAGAGTTGGTAGAGGCTTATATATTTTTATTGGTATGTTCAAAGAACCAGTTCTTGGTTTTATCAACTTTGCTTATTCTACATTCTAATTTTTTAACTTTTCACATCACCTACATAAACTTATACTTTGTCTCTTTTCATGTGAATATTTCTCTGGTATTTCGCATGCCAAGTAATTTTTAAATGTACTCTGAACACTCTGAATATTATGCAATTCCCAGTCTTGTTTAACTTCTATGAAGAATGTTGGTATTTTTGTTTTAGTTGAGAATTTCTCTGGAGAACTTCAGGTCACATGTTCCATCCCGTCCTCTGCGTGCTGTCATTCCAATGACAGTTCAGTTTTCAGAGCTTTTGCTGAGCCACTTGGACCTTTCCTGTTCTCGTGCACCACACAGTAGCCAGTACAGAGACTGAGCAGTGGTCTATACTTTTGTCCAGTTCTTTGGTATGCTGATTAGGAACACATATGAACCCAGAAGTTTGCAACCAGCACTGGCGTCATTTTCCCGAGTTCCTCCCTCTTTCCAGTTCCTAGGGGCTTCCGCTTCCTGGCTTCAACCAGAAATCCCAACTAAGCTGGGACAGAATGGTTTGAGACTGAAATCAGGAAGGGGTGGCAGTGTTTGGTAATGACAAGGTCTCAGATGTGCCTCTGGGGATAAGTGGGTAAGGGCTGCCCTGGGAGGACAAGATTACTGGAGGGGAGATGAGGAGGACAGAAACAGTATTACCCCAAGAAACAGATCATCCTTGACCTTAACTGATGGAGGCAGCAAAGTTAGTATGTTGAACATTTAGTATTTTATTCTTTTTTCATCTGAATTCTGTTTTTAAGCTTACTAATGTTCTCACTGCATTAAATCTTAAATAGCCTGTAATTCTAGTTTCTATTTTTTACCTCAAAGTTATTTGTGTTTAATTTTAAAATATTTCAGATTTATTTGAAACTATTATTAATTCCTAATTTATCTGAGTTATGACTAGAAAATGTGGCCCAGAGGATTTGCCTGTAAGCAACTGAGAATAGTATATTAAGACTCCCACTAATGTTCTGATCCACTTTTTCTTGAATTTCTAACACTTTATATATTTTGACACCTTAGATACATGTTGACAAAGGTGTCCTCTTTGTCATAAATGGTACCCTTTATGAGTGCAACATCTTGTTTTAAATACATGAAAGCAGAAAAAAAAATTGGTTTAAGAAAACAATAATTGGAACCCCTACTGCAAACTCCCTGGTGATGTGATTCTTTGGAACCCAAAATACAGAATATTAAGTACTGAAATGAAAGATGTTAACAATGGAGAGTTTTTACTTTACTAGAAGGCCCAAAATTTGATTCCCTAAAATGTGCCTTGCCATCTCATTTAAAGTGTTCAGTTAGTATTTGTTTTGCTATTATTCAGTAATAGTTTTTATAATTTTGTATCAAGACACATGCAGAGGCACACATGAAAAACTGGAAATGCGTAAAGGCACTCTGACCATATTTCTTCCCTTTTAAAAACCCTTCGAAGCTGTATTCTTATATACTTTCAAAATGCCCCTTTCCTTACTCACTTCTATGGTTGAACCATTTACCCTACAGTTACTATATCTTGATTTCTCCCAGAACCAGCTTGGACCACATACTTTGGGAAGTTCCTGGGATGGCCAGCTTTCACCTGGGGGATAGGTACAAGATCAAAAACGGGGGTATGAAAGGGAACAGGGTAAAAAAGGAAGGGGTTCCAGGCTTAGTGCCCGGCTTGCCTGTCTCTGTCTAGACCCAAGGTCACATTCCTTGCTCGTCCTGCCTTCTGTCAGGGTCTTATCGTCTCAGAACTTGACCACTCCTTCCCTAAAATAAAATGTATACCCACCCACCCACTCAGGCTTCTTTCCACATCATGAGTCCACTGTTTAACCAAACACTGACATCAGTGTTTCAGTGTGAGAGCAAATAGATACTGAAAAGCTAAAATTGTCACTTTGCTCTGGTACTGCAACTAACAGCTATAGTAGAGTGGAAAATGAAATACCTAGGGTGAATTAAAATTGAATTCTTAAGCTTCCTGTGGACTGGCTGCCCAATCCCGTAGAGACATGGGCTGAAGTAGCCAAGGATGTATTTTGTTGTTGTTGTCGTCGTCTGAGATGTACTGATGAAAGGGAAAAGACTATTATCTGCTGACCATTTGCTTTTTAATTTTTGTATTTTTTACTTTCCAGAATGCACAGGTTTGATCTGGGTAAAATATGCCAATTCAGACTAAGATAGGTTTCCTCAAGCAGCTAAAAGATCTAGGAGAAAGTTCCTATCTGGTCATGGCCTGCCTCAAAATAAAGTATCCCCAAAAGGCAAATAGTTGTCACACAACCAACTAAACATAAAAATTATTTGAAAACAAAACAAAACAAAGCAACCATTATTTGAAAACCATGACCAAGAGGCATGATCCTTTATAAACTGCTCAGATATACTCTGCACACCAGGTCCATTTTTGTTGTTTAATGTGGCTGTAACGAACCCTGACATCAGACAAGAGAGAAGGAACAAACAAAAATAAATTCTTCAGTTGGACTCAGAGGCACAATCCACACCTAAGTTTTCACGTGCACACAGCATCCTGGGCCATCTGCCACTACCGACTCAGCAAGAAAAGCAGTTCTGTGCACATGAACCAAGTTCAAACACTTTGTGAGTCTCAAACTTCCCTCTCACAACTGGTCATGTAAGCAGTACTCACCCTGGATATAGAAGAGTATTAATATATACAAAATACGGTTAATGAGCAGGCCCATCAATTCTTTGATGCTGACTGTAATTATAAAACATCAAAATAAAAAGGGTATAAAAGAAAAATTTCAGGGGCACCTGGGCGGCTCAGTCATTGAGTATCTGCCTTCAGCTTAGGTCAGGATCCCAGTTTCCTGGGATCAAGCCCTACATCAGGCTCCATACTCTGCAGGAAGCCTGCTTCTCCCTCTCCCACTCCCCCTGCTTGTGTCTCTTCTCTGGCTGTGTTTCTCTCTGTCAAAGAAATAAATAAAATCTTTAAAAAAATTTTATCAACTAGTTTTGGCCACAAAACTAAAAAAGTTACTCTGTAATGAGTTCATAAATAGTTTCACTAAATTTATGGCATCACTTGGTTTTGGGTCAAGGAGCAAAAAAAGCTCTCTGATCCATCATATAATTGTAAAACTTTGGAGGCTTGGTGGTGGTCTTACTCTCACCTAACCCAGACCAAAATGCCCCCATCCGGCCCTTTAAAATACCTGAAGTATTTTTTTGCACAGGCAGTCATTAGCCAGGGACCTTATGAAAGGAAGTCGGTCACTGTCAAACACTGGGCCCATAACTACACAAGATCCAACGGGGCTGTGAGCAAGAGGTATTCAAAACCCCTTTCTCGGTGCCGGATGTGAAGAGCAGGAGTGTGGAGACTCTTGGAGCCTGAGAGAGAGAGAGAATGCGCTCGTGAGCAGGGGGAGGAGCAGAGGCAGAGAGAGAAGGACAGAAGGAGAGAATCTTCACACTAAGTGCGTAGCCTGATGGGGGGCTCCATCCCATGACCCTGACATCATGACCCAAATGGAAACCAAGAGTCCAACGTTCAGCCAACTGAGCCACCCAGGAGCTCCTGTCCATCCGAATTTTGTTTTGTTTTTTTTTTTTAAGTTTAAGTAATCTCTACACCCAACGGGGCTCAAACTCACAACCCCCAAATCAAGAATCACTTGCTTTTACAAGTGAGCCAACCAGGTGCCCCTGTAATTTGGTTTTCTTCATTTATAATCCTTAAGAGAGAGTGAGCACAAGCAGAAGGAACACAAGGAAGGAGGGGAGAGAGAAGTGGACTCCCCACTGAGCAGGGAGCCCAAGGCTCGGGACTCAATCCTAGGACTCCAGGATCATGACCTAACCTGGTGGCAGCCACTCAACTGACTGAGCCACTCAGGTATCCCAGAATTCTGGTTTTTAAAAAAACAAGCTTCAAGAAACTTAAAATCTTTATAATAGGCACTTTGGAGTAAGTGGAGAAATTTGGATATGGAGTTGATATCAGAAGGTTTTTATGGAATTACTGTTAAATTTTATAGGTATGATAATGTTATTGTGATCATGGAGGAATAGGTCCTTAATCTTAGAAGATATATGATGACATATTCAGGGCCAAAAGTGTATAAATGACTATACATTCAGATAGATAAACATTGCAAAATACAACAGCTCTTGACTCTAGGTGAGGTGTTTATGTCTGCTCATTGAATTCTTTCAAATTTTCCATTTGAAATTATCAGTAAGAGGAAATGTTTATATTCTTCACTGAAACTGTGCTATAATAGTTACGCCCTTAAAATGTGATTTGTAGGGCACCTGGGTGGCTCAGTGGGTTAAAGCCTCTGCCTCCGGCTCAGGTCGTGATCTCAGGGTCCTGGGATCGAGGCCCGCATTGGGCTCTCTGCTCGGCAGGGAGCCTGCTTCCTCCTTTCTCTCTGCCTGCCTCTCTGCCTACTTGTGATCTGTCAAATAAATAAAATCTTTTTAAAAATGCGATTTGTAAAATGTCAGAAGATTGTACAGTCATCTAAGGGCTGTGTGCAATTGTCATTTTCTTTTAGTTTGTATTTTTATTCATCTACAATTTGTATGCATTGCAAGTAATTTTGAGAGGAAAAAGAACACCCTTTTTCCTTCAAGTTTGGGGAACTGACCTTGGATTTGTGGACCATCAGCTATGTGACCAGATGAGCCTGCTTCTGGTAAACTGCCCTGGGTGGCACCTTGTATCCAAGGTTAGAGCCGAAAGGGCTGCAAGTGAACACTAAAATTCCCTGAGTACAATGTACCTCCTGTTGCTGAGCCCTGTCCCTGGCCAGGATGGGAATGCTATGCACAGGGGACTAAGAGGGAGTGGTTGGTCCCTTACTGCTCCTCAGTAAGGGTTGCTCCTGGCATGGTGTCTTACTGTCCCGTGTCCTTCAGAGTAAACTGGTGTCAGACATAGCCTATCCAGGCCTTAGGAGTTTAAGTGTATAGTTGAACCTAACAGCAGCTATGATAGGTGTTGCACACACACTCAGCCAATGCCTTCAGGGACAACACAATCCCACATTAGCACTGAATAGGCACAGGTAAGGCTACCAAAAGCGTATAGGATTAGAACCAATCAAGACAAAACTTTGGGGCAACTGGGTGGCTCACTTGGTTAAGCGACTGCCTTCGGCTCAAGTCATGATCCCGGAGACCCGGGATCGAGTCCCACATCGGGCTCCCTGCTCGGCAGGAAGCCTGCTTCTCCCTCTCTCACTCCCCCTGCTTGTGTGCCCTCTCTAGCTGTGTTTCTCTCTGTCAAATAAATAAATAAAACCTTAAAAAAAAGACAAACCTTTAAGAAATGGTTCAAGACCTTAAAGGTATCACTGAGGTCTGTAGCAGAAAATAGCAGAGAAAGAACATTATTCATTAAAGGACTGAACTTCAGTTAACATTTCTACCACACTTAGCTATCAGTTATTGCTAAATAAAGGAGCAAGGCATCACGGTGCAGAGGAAAGGAAATTCACTTAGGAACTGGGTCTCGGTCTCATTCTGGCTATGTGGTGTTGGATAATGATCTTCCTACTGCAGCCATCAGTATCTATATGGCAAAAAAAGGCAGGGGTCAGGGGGTGATGAATTGTGCTTGCCATCATCTTCTGCTGCCACTACAGACAAAGCTATTCTCAGCTAACCCCGGAATGAAAATGCTAGAATCTTGCTCCTTAATTCCGTTTTTGGTAAGTCTCAGGAAAAATCCTAAATACAAGACAAAACCTCATGTAAAAATGTAAATTATGGAATTATTTTTTACTTATAATGGAGAAAAAGTTTTAATACAACTCAAATGTCTCAATGTGTATCACAGTTTACTACAGCTCACCCACTAGAATACTACTATGAAACTAGTAAAATGATGTTAGTACAGTAGCAGTATATAATAAGTTGCATGTTAAGTGAAAAAGATAAAAATTATAAAGACAAAACTTTTAAAATTATGTTTTAAAAAACCTATGCATAAAAAAGAAATGGAAGACACTGATGTGTTAAAGGGACTGCAAGTGGAACTTAGGTCTTTTTTGCCATTTTCTACATTTTCTCAAATGAGCATCGAAATGGAAAAATAAATATTAGTTTCATCCAACACTTATTATTAATATCAAGTTTCATATTTAATTTTTACCCATATCCTGTCTGAGTACACTATACTAATATTAAGCTTGAAAATATCATGTCAAAGCAGTTATGGTTAATGTTATTCTGAAAACTATAAACCCTTATAAGAGAAATGATCTGGCAGAGGCAAGATTTAAATATTAACAATGTTTCTTTTATTAACAATGCCTAATACCATTCCTAACACATACTAAGTATTTATACCCATTTATAGAATTAAGTTTTGCTCTTTAATTCATATCTCTAAAGAGCTGTGTTTCTTCGTATCAGTTCAATTTTCACGTACTTAAAGTGAGTACAACATTCATGTCCTAATATTGACAAGGACGTTTTGTGCCAATATACTTACCATAATAAGGTGTGGGAAAATTAGCACTTATAATATATCAAGATGTATACAAACCTCAAATACTAAAATATGGGAATTTAAAATTGTGAAAGAAAAAGTGACTCAAGGAACTCGGGCATCTTTTACATTTAACTCCTCAGCTGTTTGCTGATCTGTACTCCTTCCAAAGAGATTCTGTGTTGTTCCTACAAACTAAGTTCTTGGGACATGCTGATTACATATAGAAGTAAATGAACTTTGCAAATATGTGAAAAAGCACATGTTAACTTTAGAAAGAATGTTTTTAAAAAAAGGTGCCATGCCACAGTTTTAACTTCAATGTTTTAATATCATGAAATACAAGTACAAAACATTGTACAAGTATATGTTGTACTACGTGGAGATGGAATAATACATTTGTGTTTTTATCAGAATCTGTATCACCCCGTGCCAGCCAGCGGACCAATGGCTTTCCACAGGGATTTTTCTACCTTTCCCATGACATTTTATCATGAATAAAAAAGCTCACAAATCTTTTCAACCACTGCAGGTTTATATTAATCTTTATATTCTTGTTCAGCTGCTTTGGAGAACAGTTAAGAAATACAAAATTGCCTTAGCCAAGAGTTTCAAGTGGCTAAAGAATTTCGTTATTTCACGTTGGCCAAGATCTCCCTTATGCTGTCATTGCAAACACACCGTGCACTTCTATGGGGTAAGAAAAAGCATCTCAATAGCCCTCTTACTGTTTAGGAAGGCAAATCACCATTTCTAGAAAGAACAGAATACTATAATAGTTCTTGGCTAAGCAGTAATTCATGAAAATCCATTTATATAAGACAAATTAACAGCAATGGAGAGCCATAAAGCCCCATATGTTACTCAAGAAAACAAGTTTGGAAATATTTAAACTGTTTTTCCTACCTCTACACTGGTTTAACCACATCAAGTGAGAGTAACATCAGCCAATAAAGAAAAGTGTCCAGAACTCAGCTTCCATAGCACACCTCAGCCATTCCAGCTAAGATTTTTTTTATGAAAAACCAAAAACACAATGAAGGTAGGAATTGCTTTGTTAGAAATAAAAAAAATTTACAATGCTGCTAATTTCATAAATTATTTTAAACCAATTTTGTTTCTATAATAAAATGTTTATCTTTTTTTAAGTTTTACTTATCGTTCTTGCTGATAAAAAATCAAAATCATGTCAACCTTTAGGGAAAAACTTTGGGGTACTTAAAACAACGTGTTTGGAAACCTGAACCACATTTTTAATTGCCAGCATTATGCTTTGTTCTTGGTAGAATCATCTTTGTTTCTTCTTTTTACATCCCAATTATAAACCCTGGCCATATCTGCAAGAATTGTCAAAGAAAATGCAAATGCAAATCTAAAGATAAGACACACAATGACTAAGTTAAGTATGCACTCACATAATCAAAGAGAGAAATCGCCCACGCAAAATACTGGTAACAACTACTGTTGTGAGCCATCTTGCTCTAATATCATTTAAGAAAATACTGGAACTAAATTCCACCAATACAAAGTCAAGGTCCCAAATCAGTAATTGTTTAGCAGATGTAGTCAGCTGTAACATTATACTTGACAAAATGTGTGCCTGACACTGTCAACAGTTTGAAAGACAGCACCTTGCCCGTGAAATTCAAAGACTGTTTAAGCCATATCCTTTCAAGCAATATTTAAATCAGTACAATTATCAATAATCTCATCTCTTCCCCCCCTTTGGTTTAATAGGCCATTCACTCAATTTCTTTTCCTTTCCACAAGCAGCATCCTGCGTAGGCCCTCACACATCAACTATTTCACAGACTGCGCCTTTCATGTTGTATCCAAAAGTCATCACTATACTCAGGTCATCTAGATTTTCTCCAATGTTATATCCAAGGTTTTTTTCTTCTTCTACAAGTTTAATAGCTTTTTCCCCCCATCTGGATGAAGTCTCCACATTATGAGTCCCATGCCAGCCCCTTCTCTAGGCCTCCAAAAGCCCTGTCTTCCCTCACCCAAGCACTCAATGTCTGCTGCATGCTACTTGCTGTGGAGAAAAAAAGTACAGCTCCTCCGCTTGATGTGCCCCCAATTTGGCATAGAAAACAAAGTACTACATGCAAAGTGCTAAGTAAGTACAAGGAAACAACAAAACACCCCAAGGATATGAAAATGTTGAGAAATGATCTGATGCTTGAACTGAAAGATGAAGGAAAAAAAGGAGTAACCCACATAAACAGGGGGAAATCATTCAGGTAGGAAGAACAAAGTAGAAATATAAAAGGGTAAGAGAACTGATTGGGGCTATTTGGAACCAGGGTGCACTGGGGGAAAGCTAGGGCAGGAAGAGGTCAGTGGCATGAAGTAAGACTGGCTTGGGAACACCTCACAAAGTGCCTTGGGCGACTGTGTGGGGCCAATGACCTCAGCAGGCACCAGGAAAGAGAGGTCAGAGAGGAAAGGCAAAGAGCTAGGTTTCAACATGACTGCCCCCTCCTTGACCAGAATACCTACCCCCACCTCTTCTCTCTGCTGATCTAAATCCGATACTACCTTGAAAAACAGCCCAAGTTCTAACTTCTGAAAGCCTTCTTAGAATTCCAGCTCTTATCTTTCTCTAAATTGCCTCAGCACTGCATACCCCAAACAAACTCACTTATATTTTGCTATGAAATTATCGTAAAGCTGTTTTACATGTACAGTTCCAACCTAGCACTCTTTTTTTAACCCTTACCATCCTGTGCCCCAACAGCTGCAGCAACACAGGAGACCCTTAATAAATGTTCGTGGATTAAGCTATTTAACTAGCTTTGAAGGCGTTTTGAGACAATATTTGAAAGAAAAATGCTTATGCACTGACTTGAATGTGCTGTTTCCAAACCTTCACACTTCAAATTCAGATTAACCTATCTACAAACTTAGTTGAGTATTAGTTCCAAATAAATTATCTATTACTCTCACAAAATCTGCAAGTTCAAATCGGCCTAAGAGTAAGGATATTCTTCTCATTAAAATAATGCATGTAAGAGTGTCAAAAACATCTTTCTCCTTTCCTCCCTTTGCTTTTAGTTAAAGAAAGGATACTGACTTCTGTGGTAGTGAACTGATCTCGAAGAAAGTCAAGGTCTTCCTCAAGAGAATCAAGATTCTTTGTGGCAGTCGATAAATTCTTTTCCAATAATGCCTGCGCTTCATCAATATCATATTCAAGCATTACATTAGCCTGAAGAAAGAAAGTCAGGACAATTACTCAACATTTACATTGTGCTTCACAGGTTAGAGCAGTGGCTGGCAAACTACAGACCTTGGGCCAAATGTACCCAGCTGCCTTTTCTTGTAAGTTTTATTGGAACCCAGATATTCTCCATCTGCTTATGCTATCACACCACAGTGGCAGAGCTGAGCAGTTGGTGACAGAGATGGTGTGCTTTGCAAAACCAAAATATCTACTCTCCAACCTTTTACACAAACTTTACTGATCCCTGGGTTAAAGAATACATTTACATACATTGTATCATTTACTCCTCATAACAACCTTGGTCAAGTTATCTTCTTTACAGCTAAGAAAATGTGGGCCCAAAGAGGTCAGGTTGTCTAGACTAACAAAGATATTAAGTAAACAGAAGAGTTAACAGAAGAACCAATGTTTAGACACCAAATCCCACCTTTCTACAACCTCCATGACATTAAATAGTACTACATTTGAATTGCTTTAAATAGTTATTTCTGAGCTTAAGATACAGTAAGTTAAAAGTTTTCAGGGCACCTGGGTGGCTCAGTGGGTTAAAGCCTCTGCCTTCTGCTCAGGTCATGATCTCAGGGTCCTGGGATTGAGGCCCGCATTGGGCTCTCTGCTCAGCAGGGAGCCTGCTTCCTCCTCTCTCTCTGCCTGCCTCTCTGTCTGCTTGTGATCTCTGTGTCAAATAAAAATAAAATCTTTAAAAAAAAGTTTTCAAATACATATATACGACCTAATTTGATCCAGTAATGGCTAGCTTTGACTGTCCTCTTCGTACGTTTAACAGAAGCTAGAGGCAAAGGCTAGGTGACGGTTGAATTCGGAAGATCTGGTGTTTCTGCCAACACTTAGAGATGCATGCATTCTGAAAGCAGGGAAGCAAACCTTTCCCAGCTCCGAACTCCTATCACCTGACTTACCACTGGGCATTTCCTGAACCACTTCCCTCATCTGACAAATGGAATTTAAAAATCACTCAAAGGACCGGTGTGCCGGACAATATGGACGCGTCTGGCACAAAGCAGGTGTCACATAAATACTGACTGAATAACCCAATCCACAACAGTTTAGAAAACTGTGTAAAAATTGAGGCAGGGCAAAAAAAATACTCAATGGAAAGTACATGTCTCTTCAATCCCAGACCCCAATCTCATTCCTGAATCAACTGCTACTTTTTTTAAACTGATTGATTGACTGATCAGAGAGAAAGCACAAGTCAGCACACAAGCAGGGGGAGTGGGAGAGGGAGAAGCAGGCTCCCCGCTGAGCAGGGAGCCTGATGTGGGGCTCGATCCCGGGTCTCTGGGATCATGACCTGAGCCGAAGGCAGTTGCTCAACCAACTGAGCCACCTACGTGTCCCTGCCATTGTTTCTTACTTTTTTTTCAGAAAATTTCTATACTTTGGTGACTTTTTTAACAACAAAAAAATTTGACTATATTTAAAAACACTTCATTTATGGCAGAAAAACATCGATGAATCATTCGGGAAGTACCCTGTGCCAAGTATTTCTCTTTTGTTGATTCATTCCGCAGTCTTATCAGCCTCTCCATTTGATGGTCTAACAGGCATCTCAAGACTGACACACCCAAAACACAACTCCAAGTAACCCTGCAAAGGACCCTGTTAGTCCTCTGCCTGCAGTAAGAGTTACAAATATTTTCCCTGTTGTTGGTCTTTCAACTTTGCTTATAGTTTCTGAGTTCTGTGGCCTCAACAAACCATCCTTATTCCAGGGTTACAAAACAAGTTATCTACTACTTGGCCTAGAACTTTGATGGTGTCAGTATTTCAGGCAAGTATGTAATACATTTAGAATTCATTCTCTTATGACATGTGAAGTGGATTCCAGATGTAATTCTTATCAGAGAGCTCCCTGTTGTCCCAGGCTAGTTTATGGAATCATCCTATCCCCACCTGCTGACAGAATGTGGGCTGAGGGAAAGAGAAATTGAGGAAGATTACCCTAGGATTAGAGCCACTGGGTAGACAGCTATTCCATTTACAGAACTAAAGCTAAATAGTATGGGAATTAGGGATACAGAATGAAATGTACAAACCCTAAAAATATTACAACTAACAAAAATCAGGAGGAGGAACCAAGGAATAGGGAGTGAGTTTTGGGGAATTAATCTGCTCATCTTTCATAGCATTAGAGTGCCTCTCAGGAGTAATTCCACAAGATAACACCAAGGGGGAAATCCTCCCAGTGAGGAGAGATGGGAGCTATACACTTAGCTTGCTACTCTGTGTGGGAACTTCTCTGGGGTAACAAGACCAACGGACAGCTAGCTGGACAGTCAGGAATGGGCTGGGTGACTGGTCAGGGGATTGAGAAGAGTAAGATAGGAAAAAAATCACAGACAAGGTCTATGACAACATCTAACACTGAAATATATGGTTTTAAAAATGGACTCTAATCTCAAGGTTTTTGTAATCATCTTTTTCCCCTTACATTTTGAGGGATCTTTCCAGAACTAATAAACCCTTATGGGAAAGAAATAATTATCTGAAGTTGAGCAGTCCTTTCTATTTTATTTCTATTCCTGTTCCTTCTGTTACATTTAAGAGATAAAGCACTAGCTAACGGGGAGAACAGAGGGCTTTGGTTAGTTTTGTCTTGACTGGGAGAGACAAGCACCTTTTGCAGCTCATCACACTCACAATTCCGGTCAGTTTCCAATACAGGCCTCCTGAACTCCAGCCCTGTGTCCCTTCCACAGTTAAAGGGAGATGAGCACTGTACTCAGCTTAAACAGTATTGTGGTGCTGGGAAAAGCACACCGGTTTACAAATGGCAGCCAAGGAAGCTGGGGCCACTTCAGTTACTTACCCCCAACCAAAGACACACTTTATCAGTAGGAGGAACTGAAGCTTTGCAATACAGGTTATCTGCCAGTAAGAATCTGGTCTCCAGTGAACCGGTGGACTCCTTTAAAAAGAAATGACAGTACTGTAAACAGGTCACTTTAATAACAAGGTTCTAAAGGAGAGATCACAGAGCTGAACCGAAGTCATTTGAAATAGTACCATCATGCCAACTAAGTGTAGTGGTAAAAGAAATGAATGCTGGAGCCAGATGGCTGAGCATGAGGGGCATGGATTCTGGCTCAGCTACTTACTACTTGTGTAAATTTGGCATTTCACTTGACCTCTCTGTGCCTCAGGTTCCCGACTTATAAAATTAGGATAATAATGTCCTGACACCTCTGAAGGCTGTGGAAAACAGACTTGACACAAACATACACACACATACACACACAACAGCGTCTGGCACAGAATAAGTGCTATGCAAGAATTAGCAACTGCTGGGGCGCCTGGGTGGCTCAGTCAGTTAAGCATCTGACTCTTGATTTGAGCTCAGGTCGTGATCTCAAGGTTGTGAGATTGAGTCCCATGTCAGCTCTGCGCTCAGAGTAGAGTCTGCTTGAGATTTTCTCTCTCCCTCTACCCCTTCCCTCCTTTCCCCTCCCCTGCTCACACTCTCCCTCTCCCACTCTCAATAAAAAAAGTGAGCAATGATTACTTCACTAGTGCTTCACACGCTCAACCAACCAGTTTCCTGGAGTGTCTTCACAAATTTCATGACATAAAATAATGTACTGGAAATAGTTATTCTAGTAGTCAAGTAATAAGTTAAATACATATTTTTTAAAGATTCTATTTATTTATCTGAGAGAGAGGAAGAGAGCACGCACAAGCTGGGGGTGGGGGAGAGAGGGATAGGGAGAAGCAGACTCCCTGCTGATCGATCTCACCACCCATGGGATCACGACCTGAGCCAAAGGCAGAAGCTTAACTGACTAAGCCACCCAGGTGCCCCACATAATCTTTTAAGTACAATATGCTTATAAAATTTAATCTTTACAGCCTGCTTTTATTTAATGAGTACTGGATTAAGACTCAGAAGATTCTCAAACCCACTTCTGCCAGTAATTAGCTCTGTGACACTGGTCAAGTGTAACTTCTTTGTAATGGTTTCCTCAACTGTGAAATGAGGATCCAAAACACAATTCTAAGTTTCTTTGCAGATCTGTAAATCTTAGACTCAGTCCCTATTCTTAGGGTGAACAATAACAACAATAAAAACCCTTGGACGTTGCTAACTCAAAATAAGACATTTTCTTTTTGTACCTAAAATATTTTCAGTTGCATTTCAGTTTTACAAATATTTCATGTAAGTAAAATAATCTAAGAAGTATAGGCCCTAAAATTAAAGCTGACTTGGGAAAAAAGCCACACAGCTACATTTATCACAAAAGCACACTGTGACATCTGTACAGGTACACAAGTATCAAGAAGGAAGATTGGATATTTTAACACATTCAAATACCAGTGACCAAAGGGTCAAGGAAGATGAGTCTCTGCTGAAGCATTCTGGTTCACTCATATTTAGAAACAAAAATGCACTTACTTTTTTCTTCTGCATGTATTTTAGAATTTCTAAAGTCTGCTTAATTTCAGGAATCTGACCTTTTAGCCTGTGGATAAGAAAAAGGTTGACTTAGTATTTTGCAAGCAAGTAAAACACCGAGACACAGTCTTACTAGCTTTGCATTTTCTACTGATTATCTTTCTAAGAACTATTAAAATCATCCATTTGTCAAAACCCACAGACTACACAATGGGATAGTTAACCCTCAGGTAAACTAAGGACTTCAAGTAATAGTAATATGTTGATATTGACTCATCACTTATTTATTTATTTAAGTAGGCTCTACGCCCAATGTGGGGGTCGAACTCATAGGCTCCAAAGACAGAGCCAGCTGGGCACCCCTTGACTCATCAATTGTAATCAATGTCCTACTCTGGTGGAGACTGTTGATAATGGGGGAAGGTCTGCATGTGTGGGGAGGCAAGGAATATATGTCCTCTGCTCAACTGTGCTATGGACATAAAAGTGTTCTAACAACTAAAATCTATTAAAAATTATTCTTAAAAAGCTACTAGCAACTGATTCCAAAGGGACATCACCCTCACTGACAAGAAAATAAGAGATAAAAATATGCTGAAAACACTGAAAGTTACTTAGAAGAAAAAATGAAACATTTTTTTATTTTGTTGACACTGAGGCTTAGCTCTTTTTTATGGTGACTAGAATATGCCCAAGGGTATAATGTGCTGTGCTTGGAAAAACAAGAAAACTAGGGGCGCCTAGGTGGCTCAGCAAGTGAAGCAGCTGCCTTCGGCTCAGGTCATGATTTCACGGTCCTGGGATCAAGCCCCACATCCGGTTCCCTGCTCATCAGGGAGTCGGCTTCTCCCTCCCTCTCTGCTGCTCCCCCTGCTGTGCTTTCTCTCACTCTGTGTCAAATAAATAAAAAATAAAATAAAATAAAATAAAATAAAATAAAATAAAATAAAATAATAAAATAAAATAATAAAATAAAATAAAATAAAGGAAAAGAAAAGAAAAGAAAAACATACAAACTAGTTGTGGGGTCCCTGTCAAATCATAATGGAATCTGTAACAAGATAAACTAAGGATACAAAAACAAAGCTATGGTTCTTTCAGAATACATTTAAGTATGACTGAAAATTGGTATGTAAAGAAAATTTAAATGTGATAATGAAAATGTACCTATTATAGAAGTGTTGAATCACTACATTGTACATCTAGAACAAATATAACATTGTATATTAACTATAGTGGAATTTAAATAAAAACTGGATAAACAAAAAACAAAGAAAATACACTTATTGCATCATATAAAGGAAGTCACAGCATGTGTAAAGGAGACTAGCAGGGCAAACTTTATTATATCCTGTGCTACTGACCTGGCAAAAAGCATGTTAGATGAGCCTGCTACTTAAAAAAAATACTATCAGGGTGCCTGGGTGGCTCAGTTGGTTAAGCAACTACCTTCGGCTCACGTCCGGGATCGAGTCCCGCATGGCGCTCCCCACTCAGCGGGAAGCCTGCTTCTGCCTTTCTCACTCCCCCTGCTTGTGTTCCCTCTCTAGCTGTGTTTTTGTCTGTCAAATAAATAAATAAAATCTTAAAAAAAAAACTAACACTATCTGGAAATGAAGTCCAGTGAGTAATCTAGAAACACATTTATTGTTCATTTTTTTACTTAGTTTCAAGGCCAATGCTCTGTGAGCTCTTTATAAATTCAATATGGATGCTGTAGCTCTTCGAACTCTGCTTATTTTTGTATTATGTGTTGATATAGGTAAATACTAAAAAGATACATTTATTTGTAAAATATCCAATACACATACTACATAAGAGGAATGTTCAAATAAAGGTTTTGGTCATGTCCATGACTTCTATGATATTTTTTATGTATAATTATATGTAATACATAAATTACAAAGCATATTAATGAATCAAGCAGCTACAACCCCTGTCAACCTAGGAACCACATCACCAGGGTTGCTGAGCATGTCTGAGCAATATACCCCTCCTCCCTACTCTGCTCCATCCCAAGAGACAGCAGCTCTCCTGAGTGCTTACAGCTCCCCTTTCTTCTTTTTCCAATAATTTCATCATTTATGTGTATTCCCAAAGAATATATTCTTTGCTGGTTTCTTGTAATACAATCGAGGGCCGAATGCATTTTTCTCAGGTTTGCTTAACTCAATTAGGTTCCTAAGACTTGTTCATTCATTTTCACTGCTGTATAATATTCGATTATGAATACAGCACTACTTCTTTATCTACTCTCCTGCCAATGGACATTTGGATCACTTCTAGGTCTTTGTTATTATATGAGCAATAGAAATCTCTAGGTTCTAGGAGTGGCTAGGAGAGTGAGAAAGGAGATAGCAGCTTAGAAGAGAAGCAGATCATGGGCGCCTGGATGGCTCAGAGGGTTAAGCCTCTGTCTTCGGCTCAGATCATGACCTCAGGGTCCTGGGATTGAGTCCCACATCGGGCTCTCTGCTCAGTGGGGAGCCTGCTTCCCCCTCCTTCTCTGCCTGCCTCTCTGCCTATTTGTGATCTCTCTCTCTGTCAAATAAATAAAATCTTTAAAAAAAAAGAAGGGAAGCAGATCATATCTTCAAAAGGAAAGTACAGTTAAAGAAAAACTTTCTAGATGTTTTTTCCTCCCTCTAAATTGACCTGGGTGAATCACCTTACCTACCCTCTCACTGCTATAGGGTGGAAAAATGGTAGAACTGACCAGAAGCAAAGAGGTCAGGCTGAGGAGCTGAGAAGACAAACACTGGCCCCTGGTAGTCCCCCTCCACTCCATCTCCACCCCCACTCCTACTCCCAGGAGTGATGACAGTGAAGACAGCAAAGGGGAGAGGAACAAAAGGAATTCTCAGGGGCCAAGTCACCTGGTTGGGTAGAAGAACAACATTTGTCCAATGGTGGTTCCCTAGACTGTAACACCAGCAGCATCCCTCCTACCCATACTCACCAAGAGGGGCTTAAATTACCCCCAACCCCACCATATTGCTGGCCAAAGAAACTGATATCCTTGAGGGAATATGAGCTGATGGGGAAAATAAATGATGATCTGATACACAACTACAATAAAATACAGACAATAAACTCAACAACACCCACCAAATGAAACAAAATGAAATACTAAAAGATGAGATTATAGAATGAGTATTTAAAAATACCTCAGAGAGAAAAGAAAAGATATTGATAAAATATAAAGAAACAAGTAGCTAGCTGTAAGAACTGACCAAAACAACTAGGCACAAAAAATGTAATGGTTGAAATGAACTCATGGACATCTAAAAGACAAATTACCAAAGTCAGCAGAAGAGAGGAAATAATGGAGAGAAATGGAAGGCCAAATTAGAAGAATTAACATCTATATTAATAGGAATCCCAGAAGGAGACAAGAGAAAAAAAATATCAGAAAAAAATGCAAAAAATGATAGTCACAAAATTTCCAGTTAAAGAACAATAAAAGACATACAACCCATGTGTTCATGTGTTACAGAGATTACAAGACAATTACAAAATACTAAAGAGCTTCTTTACACAGCTGAAGGTAAAGTTAAAGGCAAACGATAGACTGCAAGGAAAAACTTCACAGGATATGTAAAAGAAAAAGGTTAGTATCCAAACTACACAGAGCCATCTGTTTCAAAACAACTTGTTGATCATGCACAAAAATAGTTTTTGTTGCACAGCTGATACCACAGAGGTGAGGGAAGTTCCAGAAAAAATTAAAGGGTAAAAAACTGGAAGAGGCTTTGAGTTGGGCAGAGCAGTAAGAACTAGAGAAAAGTCAGCATCATGAGTCAAGTGCTACTATCAGCTACAAAACCAAGCCTGGGTCCCTGCACTGCAGCTCAGTGGGGAAGCTCACATATTAAGAGCCAGAAAAAGGAACAGGCTGGTATAGAATCACCACTCCTGGCAAACCACACAATTATCCATAGTTACAGGAAGCTGACATACAGTTAGTGAAGAGAGAAGAAAAATATCCACAGAGACAAGTAACAGTGAAATGAAACAAAAGAGATTAATCACCTTGAAATTATCCAAAAAGAAAAATTAGTTGATTTAAAAAGACAGGCCAGATTCAAAACAATAACCTTACGTTATTTACATGAACACCCTTAGATATAAATAATAAATGGGTAGAATGTAAAGGGATTGGAAAAGATGAATCAAGAAAACGTTAACGAAAAGAAAGCTGGGGTAGGTGGAAGTAGCCAAGTAGCCAACAAAACAGACTTTAAAACAATAAGCATTATCTTATATAAGGTTAAGTTCACCAAGACATTAATAATTCTCAAATTGCATGTGCCTAATAATATAAACTAAAGTTTTTAAAAAGGGATAAAATTTGGGGTGCCTGAGTGGCTCAATCAGTAAGCATCTGTCTTCAGCTCAGGTCATGATCCTGGAGTCCTGGGATCGAGCCCTGCATCGGGCTCCCTGCTCAGCAGGAAGCCTGCTTCTCCCTCTCTCACTCCCTCTCCTCTTTTCCCCTCTCTAGCTGTGTTTCTCTCTGCCAAATAAATAAAATAAAATAAAATAAAATCTTAAAAGGGGATAAAATTTGTTTCAGGTTAAGATGGCAGAGCAACATTCCCACCTCTGACCGCTCAGATAGCCAGAGGAAAAAAACACACATCTCCTTTGCTGGAAGGTGACAGGAACTACAGGGCTGACTGCAGCAAGGGAAGAAACTGAAAGTGAACTGATTTCCTGCATCTATTCTTACCAAATAATGAGTAGGGATTGCTTTACTTTATAGAAGTATACCAGACTTATTAATAAATTAAAAATAACTGAATTAGAACACCATTTTGCAACTCACAATTAATGGATCTAGGCACTGAGCACCATAAAGAGAAACAACTAGACACTATCTACCTCTTAATGGAAAAATGATACATGAACCTATGAAGCAGTGTTGTTGCAAAGACCCCTGAATATGATCAAGACTGCAGATCCAACTATCAATTTACAGTATGGAGAAGACAAAGAAACATGACTGAAAATGTCACAATTGCTTTGAAATTTAGCAACACAGTTCTGAATAACCCATGGATTAAAGATCTAAATGTGAAAGACAAAACAATAAAACTTTGAGAATAAAATACTAAGAGGATATCTTCATGAACTTGTGATAGGAAAACATTTCTTAAACAGGAGGAAACAGATGGTTAAATTGGACCACATTAAAATTAAATGGTGTTGAGACAAACAGTATGTCACAGTATATCCACTAAAAAAAGGAATTCAAAGCTTACACATATCATATAAAAATCAATTTCTGGATTAAGAAGTTAAATGTGAGGGACGCCTGGGTGCCTCAGTTGGTTAAGCCTCTGACTCTTGATTTTGGCTCAGGTCATGATCTCAGGGTCATGAGATGCAGCCCCATGTCAGGCTCCATGCTGAATGTGGAGCCTGCACAAGATTCTCTCTCTCCCTCTACCCCTCCCTACCACCAAAAATAAACAAACAAAAAAAAGAGAATATAAATGTGAAAAGCAAAATTCTAAAACTTTTAGAAGAAAACAGACAAGTTTGTGTTTTTGAACCTGAAATACAGGGTAGGATGTCTTAAATGACATGCAAAAAAGCTATTAAGGGAAATTTTAACTGAAAACATTTAAATTAAGAACTACTCATCAAAAGAAACCATAAAGAAAGAAAAAAGATAAATTACAAAAGGAAGAAAAATTTCTCATCCATGTAACTTAAAAGGATTAGTATCCAATATACAGTTGACCTTTAACAATGTGAGGGCTGGTCCCCCGATGCCCCATGCAGTCGTACATCCACATATAATTTTTGACTCCCCCCAAACTTAACTACTAATAGCCTATTGTTGGCTGGAAGCCTTACAGATAACACAGTCAATAAACATATATTTTATAATGTTTTATGTATTATATACTGTATCCTTACAATAATACCTAACATTTTCTTAATTTTTGTAGTATCGCAAGGTTATGCAGTTTATCTGCAAGGTTTTTTTTTCAAATTGTCACAAAATCTTCCAAAAATGTTTCCAAAATATATATTGAAAAAAATCTAGGTATAAGTGGACCTGTGTTTAAATTCGTGTTTCGGGGCGCCTGGGTGGCTCAGTTGGTTGAGCGACTGCCTTCAGCTCGGGTCATGATCCTGGAGACCCAGGATCAAGTCCCACATCGGGCGGGCTCCCTGCTTGGTGGGGGGCCTGCTTCTCCCTCTCTCACTCCCCCTGCTTGTGTTCCCTCTCTGGCTGTGTTTCTCTCTCTCAAATAAATAAAATCTTTAAAAAAAATAAAAATAAAATAAATCCATGTTTGAACAATCTGTGTTGTTCAAGGGTCAATGTATAGAGAACCCCTACACATAAAGACAACCAACCCACTACTGAAATGGATAAAACTCTTCAGAAAGCTTTCCATATTCACTATCTTCAATTCTGTCATTCCCTTTTTTAAACCACTGGACCAACAATGTTCCCATCCAGAACACCAATGACTTCCACTTTGCTAAGTCCAAATCAATTCTCAGTCCTTATCCTCTTGACACAGACGATCATTCCCTTCTCTGTAACACATTCTTACCTTAGCTTCCGGAGTAAACTCTCCTGGTTTTCCTGACCCCACTGGCAGCTTTTCAGTCTTTTTACTGGTTATCCCTCTTCTCCCTAACATCTGACTGTTGAAGTACCCAGATCTTTGATCTTTTCTTCACGTACATGCACTCTTTTCATAATGGAGCTCATTCAGTCTCCTAGCTTTAAATTACCCCCAAATTTTTATCGCTAGCTAGATTGCTCCCAAAATTCAGACTCACAAATTTAATTCCCTGTTTTAACATCTATCTGTACCCAGATATCCAAAAGGTCAAATGTGTCCAGAACTGAATTCCCATCTTCCTCCAAACCTGCTTCACCCACAGTCTTCTCCCTCACAGATGACGGTAACTCTTCCAAGTTGTTTGGACCCGGGAGCCATCCTCCACGCGTCCCTTCCACATCTCAGCTCTAATCCAACAGACCATGCTCGTTCCACCTTCAAAGTAGATTCAGAGTATGTTTCTTTCTCACCACCTCTATCACTTTACCTGGATTAACGAAAGGGACTACTAACTGACCTCCCTGCTTCTGCCCTTCTCAGGAATATTATCAGCTAGCAACCCGAGGGAGTCATAAGATAATAGAGGAAAATCAGATCATACCCCTCCTTTGCTCAAAACCCTCAGCGGCTGCCACCTCCAATACTCCACAACCTCTTATTCCATTTCTTATTTCCATAGCATTTATCACCTTCTAACTTACTCTATTACCTAGTTCTGTTTTCTGGCTAAAATATGAGCTCCATGAGAAATGATAGATCCTAAGTAATTAAGACGATGCCAAACAAAGGGGTGCCTGGGTGGCTGAGTTGTCAAGTGTCTGCCTTGGGCTCAGGTCATGATCCCAAGGTCCTGGTTTCGAGCCTTGCATCCCGCTCCCTGCTGAGCAGAAAGCCTACTTCTCCCTCTCTCACTCCCCCTGCTCGTGTTCCCTCTCTCTCTATGCCTCTCTGTCAAATAAATAAAATCTTAGAAAGAAAGATGATGCCAAGCACATATCAGGTGCACAATAAATATTAATTCTATTGAATTATGTGTTTACTATCTAGACTCCACTAGACTGCAACCTTTCCAAGAGCAGGGACTGTCTGTTTTGTTCACTGATATATCCCAACTGCACCTGGTTAGGAAGGCTGCAGGAACACAGCACAATTTTTATCCCTCACATTCAGGCCTAGAGCATATGTAAACCTTGAACTGAGTATCCTACTATACCACAGTTAGAGTTAGCAATGTAACTTCGATACACAAATTTCCTCCTCTCCCAGGGCTTGGTTCTGAAGCCCATTTCTTCTCTATCTATAACCTCCCTGTGGGTGATCTGAAATCCAATGACTTAATTCTTCTTTTTAAAATGAAAATAAACTTTTATTACAAAAGTAGTATGTGGCTACTGGAGAAATTAAGCAATACAGATAACCAAATTTTTAAAAATATATTCCCACCACTCAAAGATTATCCCAGTGAATACCGCATTAGTGTAGCTTCTTCCAGAAATTTGTGTACATATACATTTTTTTCCAATGAGAGAATACTGTTCATAGTGTTTTCTACCTTGCTTTTCTCGGTTAACACTCTCCATATGTTTATGCCAATGACTTTTCATCTAATACCCAGCCCTTATTCAAATTTCCCTGACCGCCACCAAATCAAATGAGAAAACATATCTAAATAGAAACTTTTGAACTTTTACATGAATGGCACATTATGCCCAGATGATCCTTCCTTGCTTTAGTCTGCCTCCAAACTCATAACCAGCCTTCAAACTTCTACACAGCCATATGCTCCTCTCAGAAGCTTCCGCTGAACCTCCTTGTCCCCCTCCAGATCACACTTTTCCCTGTGCTAACTCATTACTTTGTATTAAAGTATCTCAACTGCTATACTTTATGTGCTTATCTTATTTACATATCTATCATGCCCCTAAACTGTGTCCCTGTTGAGAGCAGATACTGGACCTTATTTCACCCAAAACAGTGTCTGGGGGCGCCTGGGTGGCTCAGTGGGTTAAAGCCTCTGCCTTCAGCTCAGGTCATGATCTCAGGGTCCTGGGATCGAAGCCCATGTCGGGCTCTCTGCTCAGCAGGGAGCCTGCTTCCTCCTCTCTCTCTGCCTACTTGTGATCTCTCTCTCTCTCTCTCTGCCAAATAAATAAATAAAATATTTAAAAAAAAAAAACAGTGTCTGGCACCTAGTCGGAATTCCATAAATATTTAACTGACAGAAGAATGCTGGCATATGTGCACAGCAGATATCCCCAAGTATTTACTGCAGTGAACTGACTTTATAAGCTACTATAAAAATACAGGGAAATAAGCAATTGAGAGCAAGGATCCATTTGTCCTATGCCTATTATTTGTGAACTCTAGGGAAAGTCATAACCTCTATGGGTCTGTCATCTCAATGGCAAAATAAGAAGGATGAACTAGAGATCTAGATGTTATGACTCTAGAAGCTTTGGAATAAGGTCTTCAATATTCATTCTATTATGTTTTCAAAACCATCTTTACACTAATAATACCAAGTGTTGGTGAGGATGTGAACCAATGGAACAACTGAAACTCCATACACTCCATATGCTGGTAGGAGTGAAAGATGGTACAGCCACTCTGGAGGACTTTCAGCAGTTTTCTTGTAACACTGAACTTACAAGTCAGCAATTCTACGCCGCAGTAATTACCCAGGAGAAATGAAAACATATACCCACACAAAGACTTCAAGCCAAATGGGGAAACAACCTAAATGTCCACTGACAGGCAAACAGATAAAAATTGTGGTGTATATACACATAAAATGAATGGAGCAAGAGTCAGCACTAAAAAGAAACTAATTTACTGAGACACAAAACCATGGATGACTCTCAAAAGTATCACACTAAGTGTAAGAAACCTGACATAAAACAGTAGTTACTATATGCTTTCACTTACATGAAGTTCAAGAACAGACAGAACAAATTTACGGTGAAAACAATCAGAACAGTGGTTGTCTCTGAGAGTGGGCAGAGTTGGCCAGAAAGGGATGACAGGGAACTTCCTACAGTAACAGGAATATTCTACATACTGATCTGGGTTAATGGTTATAGAAGTGAATATATCTGTGAAAATTCATTAAACTGAATAGTCAACATCTGGACATTTTGTAATATGTAAATTATGTCTGAATTTTAAAGTTTAAGCCACACAAGATTAACAACAAAAAAAAAACTTGTAAATTTTTACACACTCACCTCCTTTTCTTTTGAGCAAGGTTGAGTTCCATAAACTTATACTTCTGGTACTGTTCATCCAGCTTCTTTAGTACTGTATCTGCAGTCTCATTCCCAGGCTGCTTCATGAAGGAATCTACATCTTCCTTTAATATAAAAATAACACATGCCAGTTTTAGACTTTTTTTTTAAGAAGACTTTAAACCCTGAGATCATGACCTGATCCTAAACCAAGAGTTGGTCATTTAACCAACTGACCCACCCAGGTGCTCCCAAACTTTAGAATTCATATCTCTAATCTGATTTTTGACTGCTTCAACTTTGTCTTTAAACATAAAAGAAAAAAAGCTCATTTCTTTTTTCCAAAGGCTTGTTAACTAAAATGTAGTTATAAAAAGCTCAAGACCATGTCAGACAGTGCACATACGTTATATAGCTAATTTATTTTTCACCACCTTCCTCTTTTTATTTTTATTTATATATAGGGGCGGCCCTAGTAGTAGTATGAAAATTTACAACAAACAAACGCATTGCCTAGTCATATAGCCTAGTCACAAAACAACTTTTGGCAGATTGTATGCCAAAATTATCAACTAAAATTTTTAATGCAAGTTCTACCATAGAAATCATGCTAAATACGGTCATTAAGTTCCCAAGGCAAGTCACAAATACCTCCTTAAGTATCAACTGGTACAAATAAAGTAAACCTAAAAGGCAAACAGAACAATCTTTTCTAAAAAGGAGTAAGTAAGCAAAAGAATAGTAGTAAAACTGAACAGCAGTTTTTAAATATATAGTACATGCTGGTCCATGAGGAAAAACTAGTTAATTAGATAAGGATTAGGAACTAGATGAAAATGTATGAAAACCTGAAGGCAATCCTATTGGACCTTTCCAGCACTTTAAAGAACTTTACTCCTTCATTTTAAGTTAAATTCAACTCCCTTACAGTTTCTGATATCTCTATCTCCATCATTATTCTTATTCATACATACTAGTTATAAGGGAGTATTTTAGCCAAAACAAGAAGCAAAAGAAAAACAATAGCAAGGGCGTGTGAACTATGAAGCTATCAAGCTAGAGACACAGTAAAAGAAACTGAAAAGGTGAGGCTGGGGGCAATGGCTGAACTCTGCAGGTGTAACAGAGACATCATCTTCCTAGAAGGGTCACTGCGGGAAAGAGATATAAATCAATGCTTCTAGCACCCGGTAAATGTTGCTGGGAGCTTAGAGTCTAGCAAACAGAATCAACTATAGCAGCACAAGACTGTAGCTAAGAGACAAGGGCCTACCTACCTGGTTTGAATCCTGGCTTCACCACATACTAGATGTGGTCACTTTGGAGAAGTTATTGAACCTGTCTCTTTGCCTTAACTTTCCCTTCTGTAAAATGAAAATACCTTTTCCAAACAGGGGACTAAATGAGTCAGCATGTGTAAAATGCTTAGAAGAATACATGACAGCTAATAAGTGCTCAACAAACATTAGCTATGTCTACAATACAATGTGCTGAGGGAACAGATGAAAGTACCAAGAATTTTGTCTTGGGGCAGTGGTCAAGAAAAACTACAGGGAGGGATGCTTGGGTGGCTCAGTTGGTTAAGTGGCAAAAAAAACTCTTTGATTTTTGCTCAGATCATGATCTCAGGGTCCTGGGATTGAGCCCTACATTGGGTTCTGTGCCTCAGACTCCAGCAGAGTCTGCCTGCCCCTCTCCCTCTGCTCCTACAACTACCTTGAGAGCTCTCTGTCTTTACGTCTAAAATAAATAAAAAAAATCTTTTCTGAAAAAAGAAAAACTACAGGGAGGTCACATCTGAACTAGATGTTGAGAGATTAAGACAAGATGGCAGCAACTGGGCAAGGGGGAAAACAACAGTTCTAGCAGAGAAAGAAAACAAATTGTGGGGGCGTCTGGGTGGCTCAGTTGGTTGGGCGGCTGCCTTCGGCTCAGGTCATGGTCCCGGAGACCTGGGATCGAGTCCCACATCGGGCTCCCTGCTCGGCGGGAAGCCCGCTTCTCCCTCTCTCACTTCCCCTGCTTGTGTTCCCTCTCTCGCTGTGTTTCTCTCTGTCAAATAAATAAAATCTTCAAAAAAAAAAAAGAAAAGAAAAAGAAAACAAATTGTGGCACCAGTGTGAATGGAGAAAAGGACGAGGTCTGACTTTTAAGCAGCACAGTATAGGGCCTCCTATATCACAGAAACTAATATATATAAAGCATCCAGTGGTTTTACTGAAAACACATATTGCTTCTCATAGCAACTGTCATAAATACTGCTATCCCTATTTCAGTGAAAGTAACTGAGGCTCAAAGTAGTAAGAATAAGATGCTCAAGATGAAGCAGCAATAGCAAAGTAGAGGCAGGATTCAAACAGTGGCTACTTAGAAGCCAATATTCTTTCTAAAACACTGTGTTATTCAAATAATTACATAAAATTTGGACTGCTTATATATTGTATTCTACTGGTAGAGATTTTAAGGTGTAGTAAAATAACCCATAGCAATGTTATGGGGAAAAGGCATTTTAAGACTCTTTAAAGTCTCAGATAAAGTGTATCCTCCTGCATGAATTTTTTTAAAAGATTTTTATTTATTTATTTGACAGAGAGAGAGAGAGATCACAAGGCAGAGAGGCAGGCAGAGAGAGAGGAGGAGGCAGGCTCCCTGCTGAGCAGAGAGCCCGATGTGGGGCCTGGATCCCAGGATCCTGAGATCATGACCTGAGCCGAAGGCAGGGGCTTTAACCCACTGAGCCACCGAGGCACCCCGGAAGCTACTTTTAAAAAAAGATTGTATTTATTCATTTGAGAGAGAGAGAGAGAGAGAATGAGAATGAGAATGAGAATGAGCAGGGTGACAGGCAGAGGGAGAAGCAGATTCCCCACTGAGTAGGGAGCCAGATGTGGGGCTCCTTCCCAGGACCTGGAGATCATGACCTGAGCTGAAGGCAGAGGCCGAACCACCCAGATGCCCTGAATGAGATTTTTGAAGCCATCTCCAGCTGAGGACCAAAAATGTACTATTTAAAGCCTATGGAAATTGAATTCAACATGTAGTCATGAGCTTATACTTATGTGTCAGGTGCTGTGCTAGGACCAGGAGCAATGACACCGAGCCAAGATGACTGGCTACCTCAGTTTCCACCCACTGGCAGAGCTTATGTAAATAGGGGCTCTGGTGCCCCACAGATTGCCCTAGTACAAATCCTGGATAACTTGCTTACAATGATAATGCTAATACCTACCTCCTGGAGTTCTTTCTCTCTTAGTGCTTGTACAAAACTCCAGGAGGTATTATCTCATTACCATTAGCTGGAAAACAAATGTAAAGAAATAAATGGCACCGCTCTCAGGAGAAAACACAAAATAACAGAAGAAAGGAACTACAAAATTGAATCAGCAAATGCAAAATACACAATGCGGAGTGTATATAAAAGTGGTCTAAATAAGGAATGAATAAAAGAAATGGGTATTTTGAACGAAAATTAACCAAAAGGTGGAGATAAAGCAATATAGGCACAAACCTAAAGGTCACGACAATTCCGTTGAGACTTAAGTCAGAACTGAGCGCTGGTTAAGTCAGACCTCATCCTTTGTTTTGTCTCATTATTCAAACGGTTTTGAAATACTATTTCTATAGAATGGCCTCATGAAAAGGCAGTTGGTCCTCTCTGACTGCACTGTCAAGCGCACAGGACGCATCCTCCACTAAGGTGTTGGAATGATGTACCCAAAACCAAGTGCCATCACAGCGTGCCTTTATTGGACACGTCGTACTGCCAGCCCGTCCCCTCCTGGATGGAGCCTGGGCTCCTCGGCAGGACCCCAGGCCCGCACACCCCGGACTCGACCCGACCTTCCCCTCAGTCTCTTCTTCCATCGCGCAAGGCAACGAGCACCGCGTCCCCTCAACAGACGAGGCGTCATCCCGCCCTCTCACCCCTGGGCACCAGCTGTGCCCTCCGCGCCGCGGGCCCCTCCGGCCTCGCCCGCCTCCCCCTCTCCCGGTGCACGCAGCGGCCGGTGGCGGCCGCCAGCCGGGGGCAGGCCCCCTTCTCCCCGCGGACCGCGTTTGCCCCCCGGGGGAGAGTACCGGCAGTTCAGCTCGTCGAGGCGTAAAGGCGGAGAGCTGGCGCGCGCTCTCTCCCACGGACCTCGGCTCACCTCCTCCCCGCTTAGTCGAGGCCCCGGCGCAGGCCGGGAAGGGAGGGGTAGCCCGCGGCCTAGCGCCGAGATGCCGACGGTCGGCGTGCCTCTTACCACAAACACGGCCTCGGGAATCCCGAGGTGCAGCCGCCTCCCGTTCCCTGCGGCCACTTCTCCTAAGGAACCACCGTCCTTCGTGGCCGCCATCTTGGGGAAACGTGCGCGCGACTAACTGCCTCTGGAGCAGCCAACGGCTGGTGGTCCCTGATTGGCTCGCTCACAGCTGCAGGCCCGCCCCCCCACCTCCCTGTGAGTCTGCGCGTTCATTGGCTCGCAGGAAGTAGCCGCCCCTTGTCTCTCTGACGAGTCGCCAAACCTCTGGGCGCTGACTGGCTGTGCACAGGTGAGTGACAGGCCAGGCAGTGCCGCGGGGGAGATGCTGGCTCTGCGGGAAGAAGCAATGCGGACTTCAGAGAAGAGGGGACTTGGGGGCTTTTGCGGGGGTGAGGGCTCGAGGACGCTGGGAATTAGAGACCGAAGCTAGAGCCCCGTACCTCCCCGGAACGGGTGGCACCTTCCAGAATGGCCTTTGAAGCGACCTGATGGCTTCTCGGCTGCAAGTGAAGCGGGGACCTAGACGCCACTACGGGTTCTTGGTCTCCGTGCATTTCTGGTCGAGCGAGCTTCCTGCGCCTCGGAGGCGACTTGTTTCGTGTCTGTTGCGGAGTGGAGCCATCGGCCTGATTTCAATAAATACCTTGCCCACTGCACCAACCTTTCCCGAAAGCCGCCCTTGGTCAAAAGGTTGCCGTCCCGGTTCAACCATTTTCAAAACTTCCTATGCTTCACCCCAAATCCTAAGAACTTGTTCGAGGCTTCTAGCCCTAAGGACTTCCCCAACATCGTCCACACTAGACCCTTCGAAAGTAAGTGCGTTATAGGGACCTAAGTACTCACCGGGTCTCTAAGACAACTGCCAAGTCTGTGCGTCCCGCCGGGGCTGGCGCTGGGGTGCTCTGCGACGAGGGGCGCCCCTCACTCACCGAAACTTGGCCGGACGCAGCCCGTTTAGGGGTAAGGGGCCCTTACCGACTGCAGATACAGACGTAGGGATGACAGCGATTAACATTCTTAAAAGCTAACGGTACGTGTGCAGTCACCGAGTCATGCTGTTTAATTCCCACAAGCCCGAGAAGGGTGAGAGGGACTATCATCACCCATAGTTAACAGACAACTAAAGAACCCTAAAAATGAACCATTGGTGGAACGCATGGGTGGCTCAGTCGCTTAAGCCTCCGACTTGACTTGGGCTCAGGTCATGATCTCAAGTAGTGAGATCAAGCTCCCCCTCACGCTCCACTGGGCATGGAGCCTGCAGAAGATTCTCTTCTCTCCACGCCCTCGGCCCCTCCCCCCTCGAAAAAATGGACCCTTTGTAACGCAATAGGATGAATGTGATAAGAGTCACACCTACTACACTACCTCAGTAGTATTTTTAAATGAGAATCACAAGGTATACCAACAAGGCTGTTGCAAAGATCAAATAACATACACGTGAAATATCTAATACGTACCTGCTACACAGTAGGGTAACCAAATGACTTTACTTTCATTATCTTGTTCTACCCAATGTCCTTCCAGTCTGGTCCTTATGAACACATAAATAAAGTGACCTTGTCATGTTAGGTACCAGCAGAATCAGAAAAGGGTCAAAGAAAAGCCTTTCAAGGACAAATAAATGAACCTATATGCAGTAAGATGCTGCACTAGGGAACGAAGAGGTCAGGCCTGGGAAGCTAGAACTCCATGACTCAAGTTCCAGCTCCTAGCAGTATAAGGCAATATTGGATAATACTAATTAGGACAGACTCCCAGAAATACCAGTAATCTGAATGGAACCTCTAATGTTACAGATGATGAAACTAAGGCCTACAAAGAGAACAGAAAGTGTCTATAATCCCACAGAAAATCTTTGGATAGAGCAGAAAGAACCCAAATAGTTCGGTTCTAGGTCCAGTGTTCTTTATTTCATGAAGACAGACCTGTGGAATAAAGTAGAATATCCAGAAACAGACTAGTATGCAAAGGTGGCATCTCAAACCCTTGAAACAAAGATGGACATTTTAATAAATAGCATTATGACAGCTAGGTGGCAATTTCGGAAACGCTAAAATTAGGTTAATATCACAAACCATATACAAGAATAGATTCCAAATGGATTACCAAAATAAATGTTAAAAACCCTAAATCAGGTAAGTACCAGAAGAAAATATGGGGTAATTCCACCTTTAACTTTGGTGTAAGACATTCTATGAGTCATCCAGGGACAGAGAGAGAAAAGGCCAATATATTTGCCCATTTATGAAAAAACAGCAGCACAACTCCTGCAAAAATGATACCAGAGCAATTCAAACTGTAAGTTCAACTTGAAAAAATTCAGCAAAATTATGTCACAAAGATAGACAAAGTCATACTGGAAAATAGGCCAAAGACAATTAACAAAAAGATGTAAAAATATCCTTTAAACATGAAACATGTTCAGCCTCACAAACACTAATAAAATTCAAAATAAAAGTCCTGTGAGAAGAAAGCAGTAAGAAAAATGAAGATCTACCTGAGAGCTGGGAGATGGGGATGGGGCAGGGAAAGGACACTGGAGAGAGGGCAGAACAGAGCAGGATAATGATGGAGCAAGGGGCAGGCAAAATGATTAAGGACCAGAGAAAGGAAGAAGAGCAGCATAATTAAAAAAGAAGGCAAGGCCAAAGGACATTGAGCAGGGCTGGAACTCTGGGACATGGGGTTTATACAGGCAGCAAGAAAAAAGGGAGACAGGAAAATTGGAAGAGAAGGACGCCCTCCGCTCTGAACACACTCAGGAACCTGCTCAGGGAGGAGAACATGGCTGGAGGTATAGAATTGCAGTAGGACTGTAGTAGTAAAAACAAATGGCCAGGGTTGGAGAACTGAGGAGCAGGAGGCAGGTGGATTGGAGAGGTGCAGAACTGCAGACCTGGAGAGACCAGGGAGAGGAGGACATTGGAAGAGTGAGGAACGTGGCCAGAGCTAGAGGACTGCGGAGAGAGGAGGAGTACCAGGATTGGGGAGATGAGAGGTTGCAGGAGTAGAGACAGGAGAGGAGGAAGAGGACTGGGGAGAGGACTGGACTGGTGTAATGGTGCGGGGGGGGGGGTGCGGTAAACAAAGTGGGTGTAGCTTAAGACTAGAAAGAGAGGTGTTTGCAGAGGGCCTGATAGAATAGAGGGTTTGGAGGACTGGCAGGGGCAGGACTAGAGGGCTTGGGACAGGAAGAAGCTGGAGGACTGGACATGTGATGGGGCCACAGGACTGGGGAAAGGAGAGCTGGTGGAGGGCTGGGAAGATGATTGGTGCAGGAGGAGAGAAGAAATTGAGCGGGAAAGTAGAACTAAGGAGGATGAGGGGCCAAAGACATGCAATGGGGTGGTGGTAGAGGGCAGTGGGAGCTTCTATATAGTAGTAACAAACCCTAAGAATATGAAATTAAGTAGTACCTTTATATTAGAATTAAAAAAACAAAGTACTTGGTAGTTAGATAATGAAATATGCTCATTACCATTAAAAACTCCAAATCAACAGAGAGGATTTAAATAAATGGAGACTTATACCATGTTCATGATTTGGAAGCCCCAATATTGCTAAAGTTTCTGTATGTCTATTTTCTCCAAATTTAATTATAGATTTGGTGTAGTCCCACTCAGCATTCTCGGATGCCTTTTAAAAAAAAGAAATTGGTCAGCTGATTGTAATATTTTCATGGGATTTTCAAAGAGAACCTGAATACCTGACACAACCTTAGAAGATATGAATGAACATGGAAGACTAATACTGCCTGATTTTGTGACGTACAGAAAATTATCATAATCAAGACAGTGTGTTATTGGCCTAAGGATAGCAATATGACTCAATGGAAGAGAACAAAGTAAAAAATAGAGCCATAATTTGTTGTCAATAGATTTTTGGGAAATCTACCAAGGCAACACAAGGGGAAAAGAATTTGCTTTTCACAAATGTTGCGTAACTATATGAAAAAGTAAATCTCTACCCTTACCTGTCACCAAACATAAAAATGTATTTTAGATGAATCATAGATCTAAACCTAGAAACGACAACTACAGACCTCAAAGAAAATGGGAGGATACCTTCATGACATTGGAGAGTCAAATATTTCTGATGACACGAAAGGCACTAATCATAAAAGAAAAACCTTAGATTTCAAAAGTAGGAAATAGCTGCTCACCAAATGATACCATTAAGAATGTGAACAGGCAAGCCACAGACTGGGGCATATTATTTGTAGAATATATATCTAACGTAGAATTTATATTCAGAATATATAAATAACTACAAATAAATAATCAAAAACAAAGAAAACATTCCAATGAACAAAATAGTTGACATTTCACCAAAAAAAGATGGGAAAGACCAATAAGTATGTAAAAAGTTGCTTAGTCAACAGAGAGATGTAAATTAAACCACAGTATTCTGTTACTACAAACACAATGAAATAGGCAAGATTAAAATGTAGTTTGGGAAGAGAGAAATTCCAGTGCAAGAAGGGATAGTGAACAAAGAATTTGTAAACGTGTGGCTCAATCTAAGCAAAACTGTTTCCATAAATACTAATCCTTTTTTTTAAGTAACCTCTATGCCCAATGCGGGACTTGAACTCATGACTCTGAGATCAAGAATTACATGCTCTATCAACTGAGACAGCGGGAAGCCCGCTTCTCCCTCTCTCATTCCCCCTGCTTGTGTTCCCTCTCTGGCTGTGTTTCTCTCTGTCAAATACATAAAATCTCTAAAAAAAAATTAAAACAAGAGAAGTAGAATGTATCACCTCCAGAACACTGAATTGAAGAATCTCAAAAGTACTGAATGTTCAAAGGAATGTTTATTTTACTTGGAAGCTGTGGATGGTTCAGTTCAGGCTGTAGAGAGACCATCACCTTTGTTCACCTCTGAATCTGGACCTTTTTGCTTTGGTACTTCTACATGGATTGTGTCTGTATGAGCGAAAGATAGATATGTAAATCTTTTTATTGCTTCTACATATTTTTCTTTGTCATTATAAAATAAATTACAAATATTTTTACATAAATCTCTGGTCAATCTTATTATCTACTACCCGAAGCTTTGTCAGGCCTCCTAAAACAGGCATTAGGGAACACTGGGGGCCCAATACATCACCTAAGGACTGAAGGAAGAAACCTTGTAAAGACATCTAGAAAACAGAATTCTGAAGCCATGGCACGGTCTCCCATATGCTTCAGCTACATTCATCCACATTTTCACCTCCTGCATCCACTTCTCTGCCTATACTGTTTTCTCTGCCTATAATGCAAAACTTCTACTACCTATACATCTACTTGTTGAAAGCCTCCCTATCATGTGATACTCATTACCCTGGAACCTTCCATCCCCAATGTAATCATTCCCTCCTTAGATCTCTCATGGTGCTTTGTACTTTCCTAACTGTTTATATGTTTATCTGGCTACCTATTTTTTAAGTCTTAGCCATCAACTTAGGTATCAGTTCCCTGGAAAGTTGTTCCTGAAATCTCCAGGCTGAGTTATCCACGTCTCCAGCACTGATGACATTTGGGGTTGTTGAGTGAGTGAATAAAGCTGAGTAGGAATCAGAACCCAGTTGAAGTTTAACAACACAAGTTTGTAAAGGACCAGGTCTGCACAGTTCTGTGTTTTTATAATGCTGAAAATGTTAGAATTGGTTTTTCTTCTATGAGAGACCAACAGTATACAAAAGATGTGTAAGTTGTTAAGACTGTTCTAACATTGGTCCTGCCTCCAGTGAGCGTACATCTCTGCCAAGGCCCGAAGCAACAGAAGTTCCAACATACATTATTTCTTGTGCATGGAGCAGCAGGATTGCTGGTCCGTAAGCCTGGTTGCGTATGAATCATGGGTTGAGGTGCCATCAGGGGAGGAACTCCCTTTGGAGTTTGAACCTATGAATTCAAATGGAAAAGAAAACAAAAAGTGAAAACTTAATTATTATTTAATTGTTCTCCTGATACAGTGGTACCAAGAGGGCAAGCAGCCCTCCATCGTAAATATTACATTTAATGAATGTCAACTAAAAGGAATGCTAAATGCTAGAGAGAAAAATAAGATCTGTAAAAGAGCTGCTGGTAATAAAGTGTGAAGGAAAAAGACCAAAAGAAAAGTTCTTGAAAAGGAGGGATGAGTTAACTGCCAATAGGCCTACAAAGGACTCTTTATGAGAAAAAGAACTTCTCCATCTCAACGCCAATAATCCTCATGGGAAAGAGAAGGGACGTCTGTAGGTAGACATGGAACATGTTAAATATACGAGATGTATTTGTCTTTAGTACAAGTATGTGACCTGATATAATGATTTAAAGGTTAAATATGAAGGATATATAGAAATTTTCGGGTGAAAGGAATGAGGGAAGGGCGGGCAGGCCTTCACACCATCAATTCTTGCTTTGACAGCTCTCTAGTTTGTATTATCTTTCCAGTGACCTGATAGTCTCAGATTTTTTTCTGGCTTTATTGAGGTATGATTGACAAATAGAGCTGTATAAAGTGTACAACATTACGATTTAGCATTTGCATACAGATTTTTAAATATATTCAAAAGATTAAAGAAGGACATGTAATGAAAGACAAATATAAGGAGGTTGAACAGACCTATTAATATAAGACTCTGACCATCTCCTTCCCCGCTTAAACCTCTTAAATGGATCTTCACTAAGTGTAGACAGCGTGAAACCCCTCGGCATGACTTTGCAAGCCTACTGCTTCTCAAGATGTACCTACGGCACTTTTTCCTCACAAGTTGAAGCAGTATGGGCTATAGTTAAGGACAACTGGGTAGATTAGAAACTTTTGAAATGATCATATCTATAAGACTAATGACTAATGTGTTGACCTGCTGAGAGGTTTCTGGTGATATGCTGCAGAAATTTATCTTTATCTAAGTTATTAATGAAAATGTAGGATACATGTGCATTGAACATGTGAATAACATATATATTGGAAGGGATAATAAATATGTTCAATAGACTCAGAGACATTAATGTGCTTGCCAGGCTAGAGATAGGATCCCAAATGAATAGATGAAGCTTAAGAGAGGAAATTGTTAAGTTTTGCTCCCGGATCTTAAAAATCCCCATGGGGGTATTGGTAGAAGTGAACAGGAGAGAAGTGGAAAAATACTAATAGAATTTTAGTTGAAAATAAGGTTACGTTTTAAAGTTAATTTTATCTGACCACGTTGTCAGATGGTTAACAACCATTCTGGTTTCCTTTTCTATGAATTTTCTGTTCATTTGTCTTGTGCACTATTCCACTATATTGCTTTTTTCTTATCCTGAATGTTCATCTTTTGTCTGTAATATATCTATTGAAAATATCTTATTCCAGCTTTATGGTGTCTTCCCTACTTAAATGTCATAAGCATATTCTCCTACATTTTCTTCAATTTTAAAATGTAGGTTTTTGCCTTTGTAGATGTTTCATTCATGTGGAATTTATTTTTGTATATTGGGGTAAGATTAAGGTGTTATTCTATTTTTTCCAAAGGATTTTATTTCTACCAAAAGGCTTTATTTTATTGTATTGTATTTAAATTCTAGTTCATTACCATACAGTGCAATATTGGTTTCTGGAGTAGAATCCAGTGATCCATCAGTTACATAGGACCCCCAGTGCTCATCAAGACAAATGCCCTCCTTAGTCCCCATGACCCATCTAGCCCATTCCCCCCCCACCTCCCTCCATCAACCCTCAGTTTGTTCTCTATCATTAAGAGTCTCTTAAGGTTTGTTTACCACTCACTCTTTTCTCCCCGTTCCCCTATGTTCATCTGTTTCTTGAAGTCCACATATGAATGAAATCATATGGCATTCATCTTTCTCTGACTGATTGATTTCACTTAGTATAATTCACTGTAGGTCCGCCCATGTCATTGCGAATGGCAAGGTTTCATTCTCCAAAAGGCTTTAGTTGAAATTCCATACTTTCCCATACATTTTTTGTGCCACCAAGCTCCTATATAAGTACACAGTTCTACTTCCAAGCTCTCTATTATGTTCCATTTTTTATCAATGCCATGTTGTATAATTAGCTGCTTTATAGTAAGTTTCAAAATGCAGTCAATTTCTAAATCCTAATGTTTTAATGCAAAGCTTACTGAGACAAAATGTTAGCACAGAATAAGTAACTTGATGTTAAAGAACATTTAACATGGAGGAGAGGTGGACAGGTGATGACATAATCCACTCAGGCACCTGGTTTCTCCTGGTAAAGGAAAGCAATATATCTTTGAGGGTTTCTGCTCTTTGGTCTAAAGAATCTAAATAATTGAGAGAGGGCGCCTGGGTGGCTCAGTTGGGCGCCTGGGTGGCTCAGTTGGTTAAGCGACTGCCTTCGGCTCAGGTCATGATCCCGGAGACCTGGGATCAAGTCCCACATCGGGCTCCCTGCTCTGCAGAAAGCCTGCTTCTCCCTCTCTCACTCCCTCTGCTTGCGTTCCCTCTCATGGTTAGCCTGAGAGTCTCTGTCAAATAAATAAAATCTTTAAAAAAAAATAATTGAGAGAAATGTCCACTTTAGTACCCACTTTACTATCTAGTGGCTAAAACAGTATACCTCCAATAATGATTGCAAAGATATACTCGTAAGTGAAAATGCAAAAACCAGCCTTTTAGTACCTACTGCTATTCACTTCCCCCACTTGTCACAAAGTAACAGATAATAAGCCTTGACATACTAAGAATATTGTTCAGTTATGTACCAAAAGGAAGGAAATGATTATCATTTGAGCATACGGCATGCTCACCTCATTTCCACGTACCATAAGGTGATGTACAGTAACTAGGGCTTTGAACATGACCACCCAGCTGCTGCTCCCAGTTTTCTCAGAAAGAACATTAGCCAAATGTTCCGCACTCATATTTGTTCCATTTATGTACTGTATTAGGTCTGAATGAGAGACGGTGACAAGTATTAAAACACAGACTAAAAAATAATTTAATTTTAGTACACCAGGTATACGACAATGCGGAAGGGGACTCAAGAAGAACAAGCAATAGGGCAACTGGCTGGCTCAGTCGTAGATCATGTGACTCTTGATCTTTTGGGTTTTTTTTAAGATTTTATTTTAATTTTTAAAACAAAATTGGTAACCTTAACTTAAATACAGAGCAATCAAATGTCCGAAACGACAAAGGTAATGATCCAAAACATTTTCCTCATCACAAGTGTTATGGTTCATGGCCTGCTGCGCTGTTGTGAGGGTTGGAACTGTGCCCATTTTGGTCACCAGGTCTCCCTGAGGCCCAGCACAATGGCTGGCATATGAGTTACGGTAAATAGTTCTTAAATGAATGAATAGAACTCACGAAGGTAACATACACAATGTTAGTTGAGTGGCCGGGCATGTATTTGAAATCAGACTCATCTGACCAAGATGTGGACCATTACATCATACTGCCTCCCTCAAGGAAAAGGTGTCATTACATGAAGGTTCAGTCAGGAGCTTTCTTCATAGTGTCACCCCATGTCTGACCCCCTTTTTTTTTTTTAAAGATTTTTATTTATTTGACAGAGAGAAACACAGCTAGAGAGGGAACACAAGCAGGGGGAGTGAGAGAGGGAGAAGCAGGCTTCCCGCCGAGCAGGGAGCCCGATGTGGGACTCGATCCCGGGTCTCCGGGATCATGACCTGAGCCAAAGGCAGTCGCTTAACCAGCTGAGCCACCCAGGCGTCCCATGTCTGACCCTTTTGCTTGCATCCTTTAACCTTTTGTTGCTTCTTTTTCTCTTTTTTTTTTTTTGTAAAAAAAAACTTGATCTTGGGGTCATGAGTTTGAGCTTCAGGTTGGGGGTAGAGTTTACTTTAAATTTTTTTTGTTTCCACTTTTGCACTATTTCAGCCTTTGGACTGAACCCTTGGGATATCATGGTACTGACTCAGGTGCCCCTTTTGCTTCCATGCATCATTCACGTAGCTAACTACTGTTCGAGACCAAAAGGTCTTGAGAAGCCAATTTTGGCACATACTAAATCAATGGAGAGTTTTTAAGCAAGATACCAAAATAAGGAAGTGATCATAACAGTGAGTTGGCTATGTAGTTTTCAAAAGCGGTGGGATTTATGTATATTGGCAAAAGTACCTATGGTTTATGGAGTCAGGGCTTGATGTGAACTCAGACAACAGGGATCATGGTTAGCCTGAGAGTCTGTGCTATCTTTGAGCAACAGATAACTTCAAGAATCAAAATTCTGTCCCCTGGAAATGTTCATGGGGCACAAAAAGTGTTATTGGACATTCTAAAGCCTATTCGTTGACCTTAAGTTAGGACTGCTTATGGGATGATCCAGTCTACGGACTTTTCCTTCCTTTATTTCACAAGACTTGCTGAATGTAATGATTTGTAAGGGGGCTGGGGTGGACTTTGGAATTAGACTCTTTTCAGAAGGCTGGGTTGTTATTCCACCACTTCTCGTATCCTAAAGTCTGGGGATAACTTGTAAATAGTTCAGAGTTTGGACTTAAAAAGGCCAGTGGTTTCTTCCAGGTTCCCTCCCAAGATGACTAGGGGTTAGAATTCAATCTCCCGTCAATGCTCCTGCTGGAAACAGAGGATTGGGGGAGGAGAGTGGGGTGCCGACATCAGAGGCACCTAGGCCTCCTACTCACCTGCCAGGTGTTTCGCCTCGGGTTCCGTGGGCTCATCGGTGGTCGTCCCGAGGGCAGCCTTCGACGGACATGAGCCCATGGGTACATCGCAGACTGCAGCCACGAGGGTGGGCTCTGAAGCTGCGAGGCGCCAGGGTGTTTGGTCAGGAAGTGGGTTCGAGGACAGGATGGAGCTTGGGGCCGGGCACCTCCAGAGGCGCCAGGGCACATCCTTCCCATAGTAGGTGCTCAGAAACGAAATACAAAACCACTGATTGAATATTATGAAGAAGGGTGGCATGTTGGGGACTCCAGGCGAAAGGTCTCCATATCTTCAGGTCTTGGGAAGTTCACATGTTACGGAGGCTATTTCCTGCTTATGGACATGTCTTCCTCTCCTTCACCCAGCATCCAATATATAAGTCCATAGAGTTGTTCTTACTAGCCCTTTATCATCCTTTTAATATCTGTGGAACCTGTAGTGATGTTCCCACTGTCATTCCTTACATGGTAAGTCTTCTATCTTCCTTTTCTTCATTGCTCTGGATAGAGAGCTCTCAGCTGTAATGATCTCAAAGAACCAACTTTTGGGTTCACTGGTTGTCTCTATATTCTGTTTTCGATTCTGTTGATCTCTGCTCTTTATTATTTCCTCTTCTATTATAATGAAAGCATTTAGACTTAAGTACTGCTTTTCTTGTCAAAGAACATATTGCTTATGATTTCAATCTCTTGAACTTTGTTGAGATTTATTTTATGAAACAGAGGATACTCTATCAAAGTCAATGTTCTGTGTACCCTTGAAAAGATGCATATTTTTCGACTATTAGGTGCAATGTTCCAATTAAATGTGTAGTTCCTGATATTGTATCACAAGTGACTAAAACTGTACGTCTTTATTTTTGGAGCCTTCCCCCTTCTCCCACCATGCTCAAAATTGGAGAGTTTCTTGAGGTATCTCTTCAAGTTCACTGATCTGCTGCAGTCTAATCTTCTGTTGATCCCGTCCAGGACAGGTTGCATTTCTAATATTCCATTTTTATGCAGCTGTCACCAAGATCAATTTACATGTCTGCCACCTTCAGAAGTACTTACCATTTCCCATCTCCCCGTAAACCATGCATTCCTCGGCGACTGCTCTTCTATTTTACGACTCTAAGGATTTTTTTTTTGACATGTCATATAAGTGAAATCATTCAATATGTGGACCTTTGGAACTGCCTTCTTTCATTTAGCACAATGCATTCCAGGTTCATTCATATTGTAGCATGTATCGGTACTTCATTCTTTTTATGGCCAAATAGTATTCTATTACATGAGTATATTACAATCTATTCATCTACTCATTCCTTGATGGATATTTATGCTGTTTCCCCATTGAAGTATTGTGAATACTGCTTCCTTTACAAGTATTTGTTTCAATACCTGTTCATAGTTGTTTTAGATATATACCTATGAGTGGAATTGCCTGGTCAAATTCTATGTTGAATTTTTGTGAGAAACTGCCAAACTGTTTTCCACAGTGATTGAACCATTCCACGACCGCACACGCAACATATGGCCGCTCTAATCTCCCCACACCCTCACCGACATTTGTCTGAGTATAGCGTCACTACTGTGCGGGAGGGGCACCTCTCTGAAGTTTCATTTACAGCTCCCTGATGACTGATGATCTAGAAGACTTTTTTTTTCATGACCCTGAGATCAAGAACCGAGCTGAAATCAAGAGTCAGATGTTTAACCAACTGAACTATCCAGGTGGCCCTCTTTGCCCATTTTTAGACTGAGTAATCTTTTTTTCAGTTTCATTGAGGTGTGATTAACAAATAAAAGTTTTGTATATATTTAGGTTGTACAATGTCATGTTTTCTTTTAAGGTGTTATAACATGAGGGTTTGGTTTTTACATTTCTAATATTCTTAATAGCTTATTATAAACTAGTTTCACAGGCCACAAGGAAGTAAAAGGACAATCACAGCCTTGCAGGAAGCAGGCAGGGTGCTGAGGAGGGCCAAGATGAGTCTAGGACCTTGGTGGGTGCATTCCAGGGGGAGGGGGCCCTGAAAGGGAAACTGGACAATCCTGTGAGACTCTGAGAACAGTGGTATGACAAACAGGTCTGTGGTAACCTGGCCCTAGGGGATTGGGCCCATGCCTCTCTGGTTCTACTTCCATAAGTCTGTGGCTCAGGGTCATAGAAGCACTCGCATCCCTGGGGGAGGGGCCTGCATCCCTGGAGGGGACATGCCCGTTGGCATTCCTCGCCCAGAGTGGGATCCCCACTGGGCAACCCGTCGGAGGCCTCATGCCAGGTGGTGGGCCCACTGTGCTTGAAGGGGGTACCCTCAGCCCATAGGTAGGGGAGGGCCCGCACAGCCAGGTGGATACTGGGTTGGGGCCCTGGTAACACTGGTTGTGGCAGCAGCCGCAGTGGCCACAAACACTGCCTCTTCCTTGTGTGGTCATCACCTGTTTAGATGGCCCACCAACCCCTCAGGCTGGCAGACTGGCCCAGCAGGTCTTGCAGGAGCCTGGGGCACTGGAACAGCAGCTGGGATTTTTCTGCCAGGAGCTCTCCCAATCTCTGGGTCCCTGGCAGCTCCAGCAAGTGGCACTCAGGCAATGCCAGCATTTCTGGGAGGAGATCCCCCTCCTGTCATTCAGACTCGGTTCTCCCCTCAAGCAGCACCAGACCAAGAACTGACTGCTCTTCTCTTCCTGCTTGTTTTGAGTTCTTCCACTAGATCTTCCTGAAGTCATCACAGTCCCAGAGGATCAAATGCATATGCTCATTGAAAGGCTTGAAGGTGCTAATGAAGATATGGAGCCTCATCCTGTTATCAATGCACTGCAGCTTCTTCCTGCTCTTGCCACAGTCATCGTGGTGGTTCTGGTGGCTCCAGTTCCTGCGGGGTTCCCCTCAGCACAGCCCACTTCATGCCACCACTCCTGGATGTGCAGCCACAGATAAAATGGGATTGGGTAAAAGCTACTTTCCACCCCGTTACTGGGCTCTTGGGTTTCCTCGAGCACTTAATATATATAAACACATACTGACACATAGTTTTTCTGTGTGTGGTGAGAACACTTAAAATCTACTCTTTTATCAAATTCCAAGTATACAATTTTATTAACTAGGGTCACCATACTATACATTAACTAATCTCTCTTATAACTGGAAGTTTGTACCCTTTGACCACCTTCTCCCCATCTCCCCCATCCTCAGCCCCTGGCAACCACCATCATTCTACTCTTTGGTTATATGAGTTCAATGTTTTTAGATTCCACATACAAATGAGATCAAGCATTATTTGTCTTTCTATGCATGGCTTATTTCATTTAGCATACTGTTCTTCAGGATCATCCATATTGTCACAAATGGCAGCAGTTCCTTCTTTCTTATGATTAAATAATACTCCAGGGTCTAGACACCACATTTTCCTTATCCATTCATCCACCAGTGGACACTTAGATTGTTTCTATTTCTTGGCTATTATTAATAACGCTGCAATAATCATGGGAATGCATATATTTCTTTGAGATCCTGATTTCATTTTCTCTGGATATATACCCAAAAGTGGGATTGCTGGCTCATTTAGTACTTTTACTTTTAATTTTTTTAAGAATCCCCATACTGTTTTCCATATGGCTAAACCAAATTATATTCCCATTAACAGTGTACAAGTATGCACTTTTATCCACACCCTTGCCAATACTTGTTATTGCTTGTCTTTTTTTAAAAGATTTTTTTAAAGTAAATCTACACCAAACATGGGACTCAAACTCATGACCCCAAGAGGAAGAGTTGCATACTCCATCAAGTAAGCCAGCCAGATGCTTCATCTCTTGTCTTTTTAATAACAGCCTTCCTTGGGGCGCCTGGGTGGCTCAGTTGTTAAGCTTCTGCCTTTGGCTCACGTCATGAACCCAGCGTCCTGTGATCAAGCCCCACATTGGGCTCTCTGCTCGGTGGGAAGCCTGCTTCTCCCTCTCCCACTCCCCATGCTTGTGTTCCCTCTCTCACTGTATGTCTCTCTTTCAAATAAATAAATAAAATCTTAAAAAAATAGCCTTCCTTACAAGTGTGATGTGATATTCTGTGGTTTTGGTATGCATCTCCTGGCTTTTCATATACATGCTGGCCATTCATATGTCTTCTTTGGAAAAAATATTTATTCAACTCCTTTGCTCATTTTTTATAGGTTATTTGTTTTTGTATTATTTTGTTTGCTACTGTTGTATTAGTTCCTTATATATTTTGGATACTAACTTCATATCACATATACGATTTGCAAATATTCTCCCACATTCTGTAGCCTACATTTTCATTTTGATGATAGTTTGCATTGCTGTACAGAAGCTTTTTAGTTTGATGTAGTCCCACCTGTTTATTTTTGCTTTTGTTTTCTGTTTTTGGAATCATCATATCCAAACAGTCATTACCAAGACCAATATCAAGGAGATTTTCCCTGTGTTTTCTTCTAGGAGTTTTGTGGTTTCAGGTGTTGTATTTACATCTGTAGTCCATTTCAAGTTAATTTCTGTGTACTGTGTAACATACGGGTGTAATTTCACTCTTTTGTGTGTGGATACCCAGTTTTCCAAACACCAGTTATTGAGAAGATGATCATTTCCCCATTGTGTACTTTTTTTTTACTTTAAATTTATTTTTTCAGTGTTCCAAGATTCATTGCCCATGCCCCACACCCAGTGCTCCATGCAATACGTGCCCTCAGTACCCACCACCAGGCTCTCCCATCCCCCTCCCTCCAAGTCCCTCAGTTTGTTAAAGTAAGCCTGATTGGTGCAGGTGGGAAAGTAATGATACATCTTCTTTTCATCACTGTTCCTTGTGATGCTGAACACTTTTGAAGACTGAACAGTGAGCTAAAAGGGACCTTGGTGGCGATCCACTGTCACTTTGTAAATGAAAAAAATGAAGCCCAGAAAAGGAAAGGGACATGTGCTCAACGCTGGCCTATGAAAAACCTTCACATCATTCTATTTGCCTTGGGTTTTCTTTTCAACACTCTTATTTCATAAATTAAGTACCATTCCTCCTAGTTCCTTATTTAATATGTCTAACTTTTTATTTTGCAATAATTGTAGATTTACAGGAAGTTGCCAGGATAGTCCAGTAAGTCCCATGTACCCTTTACCCAGCCCCCCTGGTGGCAAGACTTCACATTCCTACAGCACAACTTCAAGACCGACATTGACAATGGCATGGTACTGCTGACTTGACCATAGGCCTTACTCAGTCTCACTAGATTTCACATGCCTTCATTCGTGCGCGTGTGTAGGTCTATGTAGTTTTAGCACAGATAATGTAATCAACACCATAATCAAGATACAGAACTGTTCCATGAGCACTAAGGAACATCCTGTGTTAGCCCTGTATGGTCACACATATCCCATACCCCCTCCGGTCCCTATCCCTGGCAGGGATTAATCTAGTCTTCATTTCTACAATTCTGTCATTTCAAGAATGCAATCATGTAGCATGTGACCTTTGGAGACTGGCCTTTTCATTCATCATAATACCCTTGAGATCTACCCAAGTTGTATATATCAACAGTCATCTGCTTCTCTTCAGGGCAGAGTAGTATTCCACGGTGCAGATGTTTGGTTTAATCACTCACTCAATTGCAGGGCATATGGGCTATTTCCAGTTTTTAGCTCTTACAAATAAGCTGCTAAGAACATTTGTGTACAAATTTTTGTGCCATCATAGCTTCTCATTTTTTCTGGGATAAATCTCCGGAGGACAATTGCTGGGTTGTAGGGTACACGGACGTTTCCCTTTATTAGAAATTCCCAAACCCGTTTATAGAGTAGCTGCACCATTTCCCATCCCTGTGAGACCCAGTTTGTATGCTCAACAGCAACGGGTATTTTCACTACTTTTTTTCTTTAGCCATTCTGTTAACGATGTGATCATAATTCATTGTGATTTTAATTTGCATTCCCTGACGACTACTTGCCATCCATAGATCCTCTTTAGTGAAATGTCTATTCATGTCTTTTGCTCATCTTCAATTGGATGTTTCTTTTATTGTTGACTTTATATAGTCTAGATTGATCAGACATATGGCTTGCAAATAATTCCTCTCAATGATTTTCTCCTCTTAAATTTTTTACAGAGCAAAAGTTTTTCAGTTGGATGATGTCTAGTATATTGTTTTCCTTTTAGGACTGTGCTTTTGTAGTGAAGGCTGAGAGCTTATTGCCTAGCCCAAGATCCTGATGATTTTTCCGTGATTATTTTTTCCTAAACGTTTTACAGTTTTACATCTTACATCTAAGTCCATGATATATTTTGAGTTAACTTCTGTCTAAGGTGTGCACTTTAGGTCGAAGTTCATTTTCTTTTTTTGCCGATGGGTATCAATTACTCCAGCAGAATTTGTTGAAAAGACTGTCTATCCTTACTCCATTGAAACAATTTTACACCTTTGTCAAAATCAGTTGAGCATAAACCACACTGCCTTGATTATTGTAGCTTTATGGTAAGTCTTGAAGTCAGGTGATGTGAGTCCTCCAACTTCTTCAAAATCGATTTAGCTTAATTAATTTTATACCTGGATATGTTCATTTTTCCTATAAGAAAAGAAAAGAATAGAGAAGAACTGTGGCTGCGGGAAATTAAGAAAAATACAGCATTTACATGCCATATACCCTACAGTACTGGTTTTTAAACTTCAGTATGCCTTAGAATCAGCTGGGGAGTTCATGAAGATTTCTAGGTTCCACCCCCAGAGATAAAGTTTGACCTAAAGGTGATTCTGATGCAGGTCGACTACACATTGAAATGTGAAAAGCAACAATGTAGAGAGAAACAAGAAGAAAAAACAAAAACAAAACCCAACCCTTTGTCACTCTTGTTGGGATTACTTTCTTTCTTCCCACCTCCTCCAATGCTCACTTTAATTTCCAGCATGCAATGGGCTTGGCTCTTCTCTAAAGATGCACTTACCTTTCATGTTTATACATGGAAAGATTAATGCAACAGAACTTGTTAAAACATGATTTTTGTTACATTCTAGGTCCTTAATGTTTCTGGAAAAACATATTTATATTATAATGGAAGTTCCTAGGTAAACAGGATCTGCTCAATAAGAAATTGCGTTGGAGTCAAATACGCTAGAAGTCATCTATTTGGTTGGAAAAGGCACTCACATAGATTCAACCTTTGATAGGTATTTTAGAGCTCAAGAAGGAAGACATAAGACATATGTCTCTCAATGAGGGCTGAGAGCACAGGCAGGCTGCTAATGAGCCACCTTCACTTCCTTCCATGAACACTAGTATACTCATTTACTTGTCCAACAAAAGCCTCACAACTATAAAACTGAAACACGAAATATTCTTCTTCCTTTAGCTTATTCTACGGAGTGTCTAAAATTGAAAATAGACCTCGAAGTTAAACAAGGGAAAGTAAATATTTAAAATATGCTCCTAGGACATTTTATTACAAGATATCTTTGCCAAAGTACCTCCCACAGCCTTTAAAAAAGCTTAAACATTCTACTTAAAGCATCTTCGTAGGCACTTTATAGACCAGTTCCAGGCGAGAGGGTTCACTGAGTCCTAAGGAAACTCTCAGAAAGACAGCCTGTGTTTACTGCATTACTAAATTTCACCCAGCAGGGATAAAGAGGACTGCTCCATGGTCTGCACACGAGGCGGGCGAATTTTCAGGCCATGCTTACTATACAAATTGAAGAAACAAAGTTTGTTTACCCCATTGTTCTTCGACTTTATTCTAGAGAAGAAAGTTCTTGCATAAGCTCTTCCTTTTCTTGTTGCAACTCCTGCAAATGCTGCTGGTTTTGCTCCAGCCTGTCCTCCAACCACTGTAGGAGAGGCCCGCTGACTGCTGACATTTGGCTGCACAGATTCTTGGTAAACACTTCAACAGGAAAAACACACATGAGATGACACTCGCCCCTCAATGGCCTCCCAACTGTGAGCACCCAAAGAAGGAGTGGGAGAAGGAGGCAGGACTAACAGATGATTTCGTATTGCTAACCAGGAGAAAGACAGAAGAGCCGAGCAAAGAAGATACCAATTTGAGGCCATGCTGAATAACCCAAGAACCATAAACCAGACAGAAGCAGAAAGATAACCAACAAGCTTTTTACTCCCTTACACAAAAGAGCTGAGAACTATAGCTTTCCCTTAGGTCTTTGCACAGTAATGACAAATGACCATAAACCCTACAGAGCAAGAAACTTAGCTGTCCACAAGAGCAAGAAATTTAGTTTTCCACAAGTCCACTAGAAAAATTGCTCACATGTTTCGTATATTTAAGAAATAAATACATTAATTCAACTCGCCCGAGAGCTACTCTTTTAAGATGAAGAAAAAACAGACATGAAGAGCAAGGGAGTTACCATCTTTCATGTTCAGCTTGATAGTGAGACAGAGATTCTATAGTACGCATTTTTTTAAAAAAATTTATTCATTTGACAGAGAGAGACATTAAGAGAAGGAACACAAGCGGGGGAGCAGGGGAGGGAGAAGCAGGCTGCTCACTGAGCAGGGAGCCCGATGTGGGGTTCGATCCCAGTGCCCTTGGGATCATGACCTGAGCCGAAGGCAGATGCTTAATGACTGCGTCACCTACAGTATTCATTCTAAAACAAACTCTGCCTAATGGAAATACCTTTTTCTCTTTCATGATACATGACTTATTGAGGGACGCCTGGGTGGCTCTGTTACTTAAGTATCTGCCTTTCTTTCAGGTCATGATTCCTGGGATCAAGCCCTGTGTCAGGGTCCCCATTCAGCAGAGACTCTGCTTCTCTCTCTCCCTCTGCCCCTCCACCCTGCTCATGCTCTCCCTCAAATAAACAAATAAAATGTTTAAAGAGACAAACGACTTACTGAAAGTGAGCACTGTAATACTGTGGGGTTTTACTCCAGCCTGTCCTCCAAGATATATGTATCTTCCAAGATATATGTATACGACACTTGTGTGTACATGTGTGCATCTGTATGTATACTTTTTAAAAAAGATTTTATTTATTTCTTTGACAGAGAGAGAGATCACAAGTAGGCAGAGAGGCAGGCAGAGAGAGAGGAGGAAGCAGGCTCCCCGCCGAACAGAGAGCCTGATGAGGGACTCGATCCCAGGACCCTGAGATCAATGACCTGAGCCAAAGGCAGAGGCTTTAACCCACTGAGCCACCCAGGCACCCTGTATGTATAGTTTTGAATAAAAACTGTATAATTCTGGATGTTACTGTTTTACCACATTTTAACAAATGACATCTTTGTGCGTCGGTAAAGATCTGGCTCTCCTTCTTATGGGCTGCACAAACACTCATCAGAATGGATGTACCAATTTAAAGATTTATTTATTTTAGACAGACAGAGAAAGAAAGCTCCAAGCAGACTCCACACTGAGTATAGAGCCCGATAAGGGGCTCCATCTCACAACCCTGATATTGCGACCTGAGCTAAAACCAAGAGTCAGACACTTAACCAGCCACGCCACCCAGGCGCCCCCTACTTCCCCTACAGCCTCACCTAACTGTACCTCTCCATTTAATGTTTGCCAAAAGAAGAGGTGAAAAACTGCCATTTTAATCCACACTTCTTCTAAAGATTTAGGAAGAATTTGGTTTTTCTATAGAAGTCTTTCATTTTTTTTAGAGATTTTATTTATTTGAGAGAGGGGAGAAGCAAAGGCAGAAGCAGGCTCCCCGCTGAGCACAGAAGCCCAAAGTGGGGCTCAATCCCAGGAACCTGGGATCGTGACCTGAGCCGAAGGCAAATGCTTCACCGAGTGAGCCCCCCAGGCACCCCAAGTCTTTCTGAGTCCAGATTATACTTAGGTCAAGTCTTCCCCAGAGTTGGAAAAATATCCTCTCGTATTTTCCTCCTGTATTTTTCACCTGTTCTTGACATAAATGGAACAATAAAGTTTTTATTTTTTGTAATCTTGCTTTCAGATGGAATAATGTTCTTGAGATTCATCCAGGTCATTCTTTTTGTTGTTGAACAGCACTCCACTGACAGACACTGGGTGGCTCCACCTTTCGGTGATTGTGAATAACACTGCTATAAATAGTCCTGTGCAAGTTTTCATTGGAATACCTGTTTTCAACAACTTGGGGTATAAGTACAACTGGTGGAACATTTGGTAATTGTAATTGCTAACTCCTCCCCCTTCGGCTCAGGTCATGATCTCAGGGTCCTGGGATCGAGGCCCGCATCAGGCTCTCTGCTCAGCAGGGAGCCTGCTTCCTCCTCTCTCTCTGCCTGCTTCTCTGTCTGCTTGTGATCTCTCCCTCTCTCTCAAATAAATAAATGAAATCTTTAAAAAAGCATTTTAAATATACAGGCCCTTGGCTGGCTCAGTCAGAAGAGCATGTGACTCTTGATCTCAGGAATGCAGAGGCCAGGTAGTTGCTTGTAATCAGCCATGGCAGGAGTACTAGACCAGAAAATCAGGGCCCTTCCTCTTCCCCGAGAACTGGGTATTAAACATGTACCAGCATACCCCTGAGAAAGCTGATCATAAAGTTCATTCCAGTCTTTTTTCTAGCCCTGCTCTGGGTAACATATACAGTGAAGGGTCTGCCAGGTTCAAAAGAAAAGCTCAGAGTGGGATTCATGAATGGCAAAAGTCTTGGAAAGGGAAAATCACAGAGAACTTGAATCTATTACTTCAAGCCCTTAAACTAAATTTGTTTCTGTCAGCTGACTATTTCAGAGGTCACTGCCTACATTCCAGAAAAACAAATCTTACCTGAGCCGTTATGGATCTTGGTTACTGAATCCAGATGTGTGAGGCTAAAGGGATAAAATACTTTAGGTTAGTAGCAAAGCAGCAGTGAAGGGAAAATAAAATGGTCAGGGACTATGTATAATTAAAATTCCATTATAGTGAAATGTCTCACGATTTGGAGGATGTAATTTTATTCAGAACTTTCAGATAATTCAAAGAGGTCATTTGAAATTACCGTCTCTCACTTCATATACTATACATTTCTTGGGCGAGACCCAGTCCTTGGCAATAGGGCTACTAAGATGTAGTTTGTTTTTTTGTTTTTTGTTTTTTAACAACCAAAAAGTATCTCTGCCCTTGAAGGATCCAAAGTGCAGCAGAAGAGAAGTGAATGTTAAATGGAGTATTAACACACTTTCCCACAGAGAGGTACAAGGAAAGGGGATGCCAGAAGAGGGAAAGAGGGCCCAGGCCCTGAGAAGTACAGATGAGAGCCGAGGGCGGATTTACCTGTGGATCCTCCTATATGCATCCTGCTCCTCTTGGCACAGGATCTTGGGCAGTTCGACTGCTGACTCAAGGCACACTTTCCCAATGGTTACGTGAGGTACAATATGGATTGGGATCTCAATCCTCTCATACCTACAAGACAATCACTTCAGGTCATTTTCATATTTGCTTGTTTCTAGCTTTGCTTTGATATAATTGATGTCTTGATATGGAGATCTTGAGTAAAACGAGCACCATATGAAGCCAATTCACACATCCATCACCTCACGTAGTTACCCTTCTTTGTGTGTGTGTGGTAAGAATACTAGAGATCTACCTTCTTCAAAAATTTCAAGTATGTAACACAGTACTGTTAACTGTAGTCACCATGTTGTGCATTAGATCTCCAGAATTCATTCACCCTGAAACTTTCTTCCCTTTGACCGACACTTCCTCATTCTCCCTCCCATCACTCCTGCCATGGCAACCACCATTCTACTCCCTGCTTCAATGAGTTTGCCTATTTTTATTTATTTCAATTCATCCACTGACAGACCTTTAGGTTGTTTTTGTGTCTTGATTATTGTGAATAATTCTGCAAAAAACACTGGTTGTGTTCCCTCTCTAGCTGTGTTTCTCTCTGTCAAATAAATAAAATCTTTAAAAAAAAGACTTTGTTCAGACATATGAAAGTTGAAAGAGTATTTCACCAGAAGACCTACACTACCAGAAGAATTAAAGGACTCTCCTTCAAGAAGACAGAAAATGATAAGAGATATCATTATAAATGATAACAGATAAACCAGGAATGAACAGCACTAGAAATGGTAACCTTCTGATGGGAGATGTTTGCAAATGACATGTCTGATAAAAGGTTAGTATCCAAAATATAGAAAGAACTTATAACAGTCAACATCCAAAACATGAATCACTCAATTAAAAAATGGGCAGGAGACATGAATAGACATTTCTCCAAAGAAGACATGCAGATGGCCAACAGACACATGAAAAGATGTTCACCACTGATCCTCAGGGAGATGCAAATCAAAACTACAAAATCAGCTCACATCAGCCAGAATTGCTAAAATCAAAAATACAAGAAACAACAGCTGCTGGTGAGGACACGGAGGAAAAAGAACCCCCCTACACTGTTGGTGGGAATGCAAAGTGGTACAGCCGCTGTGGAAATCAATATGGAGATTCCTCCAAAAGTTAAACATACAACCATCCTACAATCACACAATTGCGCTACTAAGTATTTACCCAGAATACAAACATACAAATTCAAAGGGAATCATGTACCCCGATATTTATAGCAGCTTGATCAACAATAGCCAGAGTATGGAAACAGCCCGATTATCCACTGAGAGATGAATGGATGAAGAAGATATGGTATATGTACACAACAGAACACTACTCGGCCATTTGCCATGACATGAATGAAGCTAGAGAGTATAATGTTAAGTGAAAGAAGTCAGTCAGAGAAAGACAAATACCATGTGATTTCACTTGTGTGGAATTTAAGAAACAAAGCAAATGATCAAAGGCGGAAAGAGAAAGGAGGCAAACCAAGAAACAGACTCTTAACTATAGAGAAAGATTAATTTTCTTTAATAGATAAGTTCACTTAATTAAAACATAAGTCCTGGCGATACAACATGATGACTAGAGTTAACAGTACTGTATTAGATATCTGACAGTTATGAAAAGAATAAATCTTAAAAGTTCTCATCACACACACACACACACACACACACACACACACACAAAAGCAATTTGTAACTATGCAAGATGATGGATGTTGACTAAATTTGTGCAATTATTTTGCAATATATTCATGTATCAAATCATTATGCTCAACACCTAAAACTTATACAATGTTTTATGTAATTATATCTCAATAAAACTGAATAATGCACACATACATACATACATACATACATAACCTATGGATCAATAAGGAAGTCAAAAGGAAAATTAAAAAATATATTGAATTGAATAAAAATGAAAAACACAGCAAGATTTGTGAGATAGAACTAAAGGAGTACTTGGAAGTTTACATAAATGTCTATAAAAAAGAAAATAAAAAAACAGATCTCAAATGAATGAACTTAGCTTCCATACACCTTAAAACAAATAGAAGAAAAAACTAGAAAAGAACAAGTGAGAAACAAAAGTGATTTTTTGAGATACTCAACAAAATTGTTACATTTCTTTTTTTTTTTTTAAAGATTTTATTTACTTGACAGAGAGAAACACAGCGAGAGAGGGAACACAAGCAGGGGGAGTGAGAGAGGGAGAAGCAGGCCTCCCGCTGAGCAGGGAGCCCGATGTGGGACTCGATCCCGGGTCTCCGGGATCATGACCTGAGCCGAAGGCAGTTGCTTAACCAACTGAGCCACCGAGGCGTCCCAAAATTGTTACATTTCTAACCAGACTTACTAGAAATGAGAAACAAATTACCAATATAGTAACAGGAGAGATGACATGACTACTCAGATGAAATGAGTGAGTCCCTTGAAAGATACAATTTCCCACAGCTCACTGGAGAAGAAATATATAACCTGAATAAATAAATCAAACCGGTAGTTGAAAAGCTTCCCACCATGAAGATTTCTGGCCCAGAAGGCTTGACTAGTGAATTCTACCAAATACTTAAGGAAGAAAGACTATCCGTTCTACAAAACTCTCCTGTTAAATTGAAAAGAAGGCAATACTGTCAAACTTGTTTTCTGGAGCCAGCATTTCTTTTTTTTTTTTTTTTTTAAAGATTTTATTTTTTTGACAGAGAGAAACACAGCCAGAGAGGGAACACAAGCAGGGGGAGCGAGAGAGGGAGAAGCAGGCTTCCCACTGAGCAGGGAGCCCGATGCGGGACTCGATCCTGGGTCTCCGGGATCATGACCTGAGCCGAAGGCAGTCGTCCAACCAACTGAGCCACCCAGGCGCCCCATGGAGCCAGCATTTCTGACACCAAAGCTAGGGAAAGACATTACAAGAAAACTACATACTAATAGCTCTCAAGTACATGGGTGTAAAAATCGTGAACAAACTTGTAGCAAATCAAACCAACAGTACACACAATGGATAATTCATCCTGACTGATGGAGTTTATTCCAGGAGTGCAAAGTTGTTTTAGCAATAAAAATTCAATCAATGTAATTCATCGATATTAACAGCCTAAGAAAGAAAAGCACTATGACAGCATCTCATCAGATACAAATAAACATTTGATAAAATGCAACATTTATTGCTGAAAACAAAAGAATGCCCAGCAAACTAGGGATAGAAGGGAATTTCCTCAAATCAGTAAGGGAAAAAAAACCTTCAGGCAACATCATACTTTAATAGTAAAAGACTGAATGATTTCCCCTAAGATCAGGCAGAAAGGTACAACAGTTGTATTCAGCAGTTTACTGGAGATTCCAATGACTGCATTAAGGTAAGAAAAATAAACAGAAGGCATCCAGACTGGAAAGAAGGAAGTAAAACTGCTTTTATTCAGAGAGGACAACCTATGTGGGTAATCCAACAGACTCTTCAAAAAAGGTACTAATATTAACAAGTGAATTAAGAAAGGTAGAGTGTAAACTTGATATACAATAACTGTATTTTTATGAAATAGCAATGAGTAGGAAATAGAGATTAAAATGAAAGCATTTACAATAGGATGAAAATATGAAATGTGTAGGGATGAATCTGACAAAAGATATGCAAGACTTGTATGCAGAAATGTACAAACCATTGTTGACAAAATTAAAGACCTAAATAAATGGAGAGATAGAACATGTTCATAGATCGGAACACTCAATATTATTAAGATGTCAATTCTCCCCCGAATGATCCATATTTAATAAAATCCCAATAAAAAAATCTCAGCAGGCTGTTTTGGAAAACAGTCTGGAATTTCTTAAAAAGTTAAATATACATGTGTCATATAGTTCAACCAGTCTGCTCCTAAGTATCTCCCCAAGGGAAGAGAGAGCACATAGCCATACGAAGACTTATACACAGAGGTTCCAAGTAGCTTTACTTGTAATAAACCAAACTACAAGTAACTCAAATGTCTATCAATAAGCAAATGAATACACAAATTGTGGTAATATTTATACAATTTAATACTTTTCTATGATAAAAGGGGTAAACTATTGATACATGCTATAACATATATGAATCGCAAAATAATTCTGGTATATGAAATGAGACAAACAAAAAGTACACAGTTTATGATTCTATATATGTGTGTATTTTTTCCCTAAAAAGTGCAGATGACTCTATAGTGACTATAGATCAGGGCTTCTGGGGTTGCAGGAGGGACAGGGAGTGATAAGGGTGGAATTACAGAGGGGCACTAAGAAAATTTTGGGGGTGAGGAACATTTACATTATCTTGATTGTGGTGACGGTATGTACAGATATGTACATGCCAAAACTTACCAAACTATCTACTTTAAACATGTGTAGTTTATCATATGCCAACTGTACCTCAATGAAGCTATTAAAAAATAAATGGAACCGGGGCTCCTTGGAGAAATGAGGAAAGAACAAGATGAAAGTGGGAGGGGCTTCCACTGGTTGCTTCTGAAACAATGTGTACCTCAAAATAGCTAATGAGATGAACACATCAAAAAATGGGCAAGAGACATGAAGAGGCACTTCTCCATAGAAGATCTACAAATGGCTGACAGACACATGAAAAAATGTCCAGCGTCACTAGCTATCAGGGAAATTCAAATCAAAACCACACTGAGATACCACGTTACACCAGTCAGAATGGCCAAAATTAACAGGACAGGAAACAACAAGTGTTGGAGAGGCTGTGGAGAAAGGGGAACCCTCTTACACTGTTGGTGGGAATGTAAACTGGTGCAGCCGCTTTGGAAAACAGTGTGGACATTCCTTAAAAAATTAAAGATAGAGCTACCCTATGACCCTGCAATTGCACTACTGGGCATTTACCCCAAAGATACAGATGTAATGAAAAGAAGGGCCATATGTACCCCAGTGTTCATCGCAGCAATGGCCACAATCGCCAAACTGTGGAAAGAGCCAAGGTGCCCATCAACAGATGAATGGATAAAGAAGATGTGGTACATATATACAATGGAATACTACGCCTCCATCAGAAAGGATGAATATCCAACTTTTGTAGCAACATGGACTGGACTGGAAGAGAT